>JAPDDN010000547.1:0-45000 GCA_027422405.1 Ptychobarbus kaznakovi
TAACCCGCGTGACACTTTTGGACATTTTTGTCCTTTAGTGTTATTGCCAGCTGTACAAATTTTGGCAAAGCTGCACATAAAAAAAAAGACGAGTGATTTAAACGGTACAAATCTGTGAAAATGCTACAGTTAAAAACCTGTTAAATGGTAAGTTCCCCTAATATATACAGTGAGTGTAATAAGTGTGTAATATAGTGTGTAATATAGTGTGTAATATAGTGTGTTCTGTGTGTGTGTGTGTGTGTGTGTGTGAGTGTGGGTGTGTGTGTGTGTGTCTTTGTCTGAGTGTGTGTGTGTGTGTGTGTCTATGTGTGTGTGTGTGTGTTGTTGTCTTTGTCTGAGTGTGTGTGTGTGTCTTATGTGTGTGTGTGTGTGTGTGTGTGTGTGTGGTGTGTGTTGTCTTGTCTGGTGTGTGTGTGTGTGTGTGTGTGTGTGTGTCTTTGTCTGAGTGGTGTGTGTGTGTGTGTGTGTGACTTTGTCTGAGGGGTGAGTGTGAGTGTGTGTGACGTGTGTGTGTGTGTGTCTTAGTCTGAGTGTGTGTGTGTGGTGTGTGTCTTTGTTGAGTGTGTGTGTTGTGTGTGTGTGTGTGTGTGTGCGTGTGTCTTTGTCTGAGTGTGTGTGTTTGTGTGTCGTCTGTGTGTGTGTGTGCTATGTCTCTGAGGTGTGTGTGTGTGTGTGTGTGTGTGTGTGTGTGTGTGTCTTTGTCTGAGTGTGTGTGTGTGTGTGTGTGTCATTGTCTGAGTGTGTGTGTGTGTGTGTGTGTGTGTGTGTGTGTGTGTCTTTGTCTGAGTGAGTGTGTGTGTGTGTGTGTGTGTGTGTCTTTGTCTGAGTGTTGTGTGTGTGTGTGTGAGTGTGTGTGTGTGTGTGTGTGTCTGGTGTGTGTGTGTCTTTGTCTGAGTGTGTGTGTGTGTGTGTCTTTGTCTGTGTGTGTGTGTGTGTGTTGTGTGTGTGTGATGTGTGTGTGTGGTCTTTGTCTGAGTGTGTGTATGTGTGTGTGGGTGTGTCTTTGTCTGAGTGTGTTGTGTGTCTTTGTCTGAGTGTGTGTGTGTCTGTGTCTGTGTGTGTGTCTGTGTGTGTGTCTGTGTGTTGTGTGTGTGTGTGTGTGTGTGTGTGTTTGCAAAAACAGATAACAAGCAATTTTTTTAATCGTGCATTCCAATTAATTTCAATCAAACTGCAGTTGGGTTATTTCGATTAGGTACAAAATTACAAAAAAAAATATTAGCCAACTAACACAATAAAAACATGATTTTTGAACATAAAAAAAAAAACAGTTATGTTTTTGCAAATAAACTTCATTTTTACTAGAAAACAAGATGAAGATTTTTTTGAATGCATGACTTTATTCAGACTTTCTGCTCGGATTTAAGACCTTTTAAGACCCACAGAAACCCTTTTAAGACCCTGCAGCGTGTGTTCATGCTTTGCTCAGTTTTTGGTCTATTTTAATCCCATAATATTAAGTGTTTATTTTATTGCTCTTTCTCTATTGGTGACTGTGGACTTCAATCCCAGTCTTCTCTTTACAGTCTCTATATTCTGAAGGTTTGTTCATATTTCACTCCTAAAAACAGTGAAAGTGTTTGTTTTCTGTCTCTTTACAGTATTTTATGATTTATGGATCCCCTTTGGATAAACCTTTAACTCTAATATGATGATAAAATAAACAAATTATGAACATGATTTTATCCGATGTTCAGATTTCTGTTCTGCAAATGTATGCAAATTAGTGCATATTTAATCAGAGAATTTCTCATTTGCATGTTCAAACTAAATGTCATAAAATTGTCTTATTGTACAGTGTGGGAACATGTGCTGATATCTGTTAAGACTGGTCACCTGTGGTGCTTTACATTCATATTCACACTATACAACTATATTAGACATCTAGATTAATATATGCTTATTAGTGAAATATGACGAATTCCAAAACATTTCAATCATGCTTTAACCAGTTCATGCTGCTCTACTGTGATAGATATCAATAACCTCGTTGATTATGATAATTTAATGAGCAGTGTTTGCGTCACCTGTTGGACACCCAGTGTCCGGTGATGTTGGGCGGAGTGTGAACGGTCATCTGCTGTCCATGAAGCTGTTTGAGTCTGGAGTGACACCTGTTCATCTGGTCCAGAAGAACCGGATCCGAACCGAGCACCGGCACACACACACGCACTGTGAACACACACACACACACACACACAGACAGAGAGAGTGTGTAGAGAGAGAGAGGACACACACACACACAGAGAGAGAGAGAGAGAGAGAGAGAGACAGAGAGACACACACCACACAGAAGATAGAGAGCGAGAGAACACACACACACACACACACACACACACCCACCGACACAAAGAGAGAGAGACACACCCACCAGACACAGAGGAGAGAGAGAGAGAGAGATGAGAGAGAGACACACACACACACACACACACACACACACGGAGACACACAGAGAGAGAGACAGAGAGACACACGCGCAGCACACACACACAGACAGACAGAGAGACACACACACACACAACACACACACACAAGACAGAGAGACACACACAGAGAGAGAGACAGACACACAGACACACACACACCCACGCACACACACACACACACACACAGACAGACAGACACACACACACACACACACACACACACACACACACACACCTGATCAACATCTTTATTCAAACCGAGCGCGTTCGAATCTTTAAATCTCACACATTTGATTCAGTCAGTGACAAATGATTCTTTTACGCCCCTCACAGACTTCTACCGGAATATTAATATTCAAGGCATAAAAACCAGAACGCTACTCACCAGACGAAAGCAGAATGACGAGAGAACACAAAGATAACATTTCAACAACAAATCCTCACAAAAAACACAGAAAGTTTCGCGTAGCCGACGATTCTCGTGAAGGAGATGAGGATGTTAAACGCGTTAAAGTTTCACATCGGCTCTGTGAAGAATAAACGTGATTGTCCTCGTCGTTACGAGCTCCGAATCATCCTTTAGAGTCCAGAAAGAGCGCTCATGCAGAGGAAGGAGTGCGAGCGTCATTGTGAGAGCGACACCTTTCATTTCTGACTCCAGTCTCTCCGCTTCTGGCGAAGCCGGACTCGCGAACCGATTCATTTGAACCGATTCTTTTAATGACTCTGTCAAAAAGAAAATTAATCACTTTGTTAGAAGTAAAACTGTACTTTTTGAATAATTAACACTACTGTTATTAATAAACAATAGTATTAACTAGGACAAGTATTGCTAATTTTGATTTAACAATTACATTTGAACACATTATTTAAAATAATCTCATATAACCTAATTAAAAACGTAGTTACAAGCAGCTATATGACTACAGAGATTTTAAAAAGACACATTTGAGCGATAAATCAAAAGATTCAGTGACGCTCCCCTCTATGAACACGTTCATCTCAAATGAATCGTCCGAATGAACCGACTCAAATGAATCGATCACGCTTCTCCCCCGCGGAGCGCAGTCGTGGGCGCGCTCTCTGATGGATCGGACCGCAGCAGGACTCGGATTCAATCACCATGATCTCACGAGTGTGTGTGTGTGTGTGTGTGTGTGTGTATCTCTCTCTCTCTGTGTGTGTGTTGTGTGTGTATCTCTCTCTCTCTGTGTGTGTGTGTGTGTGTGTGTGTGTGTGTGTGTGTGTGTGTATCGCTGTCTCTCTCTCTGTGTTGTGTGTATCTCTGTCTCTACTCCTCTCTCTGTGTGTGTGTGTGTATCTCTCTCTCTCTCTGTGTGTGTGTGCGTGTGTATCTCTCTCTCTGTGTGTGTGTGTGTTCTTCTCTCTCTCTGGAGTGTGTGTGTGTATTCTCTCTCTGTGTGTGGGTGTTGTGTATCTATCTCTCTCTGTGTGTGTGTGTATCTCTCTCTGTGTGTGTGTGTGTGTGTGTATCTCTCTCTCTCTGAGTGTGTGTGTGTATCTCTCTCTCTCTGTGTGTGTGTGTGTGTGTATCTCTCTCTCTGTGTGTGTGTGTGTGTGTGTGGTGTGTATCTCTCTCTCTCTCTGTGTGTGTGTGTGTGTATCTCTCTCTCTCTCTGAGTGTGTGTGTGTGTGTGTGTGTATCTCTCTCTCTCTCTGAGTGTGTGTGTATACAGGTACAGAGCAGGTGTGGGTTCATCTGTACAGTATATCATATTTACAGCGCAGAAGCAGAACTTAAGTCGTGGTTGTGTTCTGACTGTAAGCAGTTTCAGATCTTATGAATATTTTACTCGTCTCTTGTATTTCATTTTAATGACTTCTGAAACAATCAGGAACTCTTGAAAGCAGTTTAACACACAGTCATTAATTCTGAATCTCACACGGATCCATCCCAACACATCCTGAAACATGGACAACAGTATGCGGTGTATGATTAGTATTATGATTATGTTGTGTATGATCTGTCTGACCATCACATAAAGAGTGTGTAGTCGGGTCGTGATGGAAATCTTATTGTTCTCCAATATCTCTATTTTTCAGCAGGGAAATTAATCTTACTGATATTTGAAATATTATTGTGTGTTTCAATAGATAATAAAACACTCTAAACATCAGCCAGAGAGCGGTTTATCAGCAGCGTTTGATGATTTAAACTTGTCTTTTATAAGCTGAATTTCACAAATCCATGTTTCACTCCACAAATCAATAAAAGCTTGAGCTTGTGTGTATACGAGTGCCGGTCAGTCAGAGGTCACCGAGGTCACTGACCCAAGCATTTACAGAAGCAGAGGAAGACGGTGGCTTCGTGAGACACGATAATAAATGCATGAGCTGAAACTAGACTCCGTGTCTGCTATTAGGCCGGAGTGGATCATTAGCCGGTCCTCCGAAACATGAAAAACACGACTCGCAGAAGCTGATTTGAGACCAACGTCCCAGCAGCTGTCGGGTTTACAGACCCAGAGTTTAGCTTCTGACGTTCACAACAGCATTTCATCTCTCGGTGAGGACGAGAAACAGCTTGGTGCCGTTCAATATTCATGACAGAGGCTGGAAACCAAACTCACAGCCAGGCTGCTTCTCTATTCTCACAACGAACGCTCGAAATGAGACGCTTAATTCAATATACAACGCTGCTTGAAAGTTTGTGAACCCTTTGCTGATTCTGCCAAAATGTGCGTAATTTGAACAAAATGTTCTTATTTTATTTAGCACTGTCCTGAGTGAGAGTTTACATAAGAGGTTTACATTTAGTCCACAAGACAAAAAATAACCCCTTTCAAGAGTGTGTGAAGTACACTTACTGTGTGTGGATGATCCACGACTGTCTTTTGTTTTGTGACGGTTGTTCATGTGTCCCGGTTGTTTGTTCTGAACGGTTTAACTGAGATCAAAACAAGAGACTCATGAACAACCGTCACAAAACAAAAACCAGTCGTGGATCATCCACACACAGTGTTAAGAACGGGGTTATTTTAATAAAATCAGCTATTTTTTTGTCTTGTGGACTAAACGTAATAACCTTTTATTCAAAATATCTTACTCAGGACAGTACTAAATAAAAAACAACATGCATTTTGTATGATCTCTCTTTGTTAAAATTAACCGATTCTGCAAGGGGTTCACAAACTTTTGAACGGTCTATAAGGTCTGGAGGCGGCACAAAAGGTTTTAGTTTGATAAATGCACGCCTCATTTGCACAGTAAAGCTCATTGAAGACGAACCCAGATGAGTTCTGTTCGGATGGACTAATCCGCAGGATAAACAGCGGGAGAAATCCTTGTTCGGAGACTGATTAGCTGCGGAGAGCATCGAGCGCCCTAGAAATGCAAAAGCAAGATGAAGTCGAGGGAAACGGAGAATTAGAAGCTGCGAGGTCAATCTGTTTCAGTGCATCTAAAGGAACTCATTTGACGAGGCGTGCTTGTCCTTGACGAGAGAAAGCTGCGGAGGAACATTTGATTTGATTTTAGATGAAGTTTTGGAGAAAGGAATCTGTTCGCCAGCTGAATTTGGCACCTTTGGGATCTTGGAATAAACCCCGGAGTGATCAGCCAGTCTAAACTCTTGGAGCGATGCAATAGGAGATGTGTTTCTGGCTTCCACAAACGCTCAGGGATCCGTTCCTAAAACAACCAAGCTTTCTTAGAGACAAGAACCTTAAAAAATAGCTCAGACAAAATTAGAATATGCCAAAAAATATCATCTGAGATCAGGATGAGTCATTCTGACGGCACCCATTCACTGCAGCGCATCCATTGACTCTCATTCTGACGGCACCCATTCACTGCAGCGCATCCATTGACTCATTCTGACGGCACCCATTCACCGCAGCGCATCCATTGACTCATTCTGACGGCACCCATTCACGCAGCGCTCACTGCAGCGCATCCATTGACTCATTCTGACGGCACCCATTCAGTTTTGACTTTTCCCTTTCACTGCAGCGCACCCATTCACTGCAGAGCATTTCTCCAAACCTGAAGAAACAAACTCAACCTGGTCTCAGATGATCATGAATTTTCAGCCAAGTCCATTTTTGAAACTATTCCTTTAATAATCCAAAGCACCTTTATTTCTAAGAGTGTGTTTCATGTGGAGCGGAATGAAGTCAGTGTTTGTTCTCGGTTCCTCTGAATAAATCAGCTTTGTTTGTTTGTGTGTCCGACTCCAGATGAAGGAGAGCCGCTGCATTCATCCGCTCCTCATCGACTCCACATGAGAGACAAGGATCACAAAACGATGGAATGTTCTCTTTACGTTCACAACCAGGAGAAGTTAAAAACTGGAGGCTTTGAATTAATGTTAGGAAAACACTGAGTATTGTTATCCGAGAGAAAGTCCGATTCGAGCGAGATTCAGTGCAGCCAAAATACAGCCACAGAATTTAATTGCCATCTTGACTAATTAACCACATCTGTAAATTCATAATAATAAAAAAAAAAATATATATATATATATATATATATAAAAAATATAGATATAAATAATGTAAAATATATAAATATACACACATACATATACATTAAAAAAATATATAATACAAATAAATAAAATAATAATAATAAGATAAATAAAATGTAAACTAAAATTAATAAATAAAATAGTACCTCCGGAAACTATTTTACTATATAATCCGAAAGATGATTTAGCTGAGTGTGTTGTTAAAAAAAAAACTATAATAATAATTATATATAGAATAAACTAAAATTGAATAAGTAATAAAATAATAAATAAAAAGTCTGATTTGTAAAAGGTGGTAGTTTTCGTCTCTAAATGAGATGAAGCAGAAAGTGTCGTTAAAAAGCACTTTCAGAGGTTTCTGTAACACTGATTGATATCTCTCAAATTAATAAATCATGAGGAGACTCCTCAAGTCTTGATTGGACAGCAGCTGTGTTACAGTAACACTCGTACAGTAGAGAAAGATGAACGACACACTGCTTATTATTCCCTCCGTTCCTCTCAGAGACTCTAATCCTGATCTCTCTCTGACAACACGGAGAGAAACCATCCTGAGATCTCGACTCGGAGCCTCGTTAAGCCCAGCGGCTGATCAAACACAAACCACGTAACTCGTTAAGCCCAGCGGCTGATCGAACACAAACCATCGTCACGTCATAACATCAGATCTTCTATCAGACCACATCACGCCATGCTATATTTATTCATATATTTGTCGATTAGAAATTATATTTAACATTTTTATACAATAAAGTATGTTCTAATGTATGTCTCCTCGAAAATTATTAGATCTCAATTAGAAATAATATTAAATCAGTGTTATAAAGCTTAAAAGGAAACACCGCAGCTGCGTCTGAGATATTAATTTACCACGCTTTAATGCATTTAACGCCAATTATAAGTGCAATTATTGTGATATATTAAACATAAAACGTATATTTTTTCAAATTTATTCATTAACTATATAAAATAATATAAAAATGTCCCAGAAGCAGTCATAAGCAGCACAGCTATATTTGTAGCTATTGTATGGGTAAAAATTATTACTTTTATTTTATGCCAAAAAGCATTAGATATTAAGATCATGTTGAATTAATATATTTAATTGTGTGCTCTATAGGGGTGTTTGAAAGGTGTGTGTCGAATCGCACATCGTTAAAAGCACAACGATGATATCGTGGCACACACTCAGAAGAAAGGACAGCGAGCCGATGTACGAGAGGCTTTACTGATCATCACAACAGACTGATTCAATCACAGACGGATCCTCAGAACTGGAAGCTCTCGTCCGTCATGTCGATGGCCCAGGCGAACTTGTCCCGCTGGGTCTTGTTGTAGATCTTCTCAATGGGCACCTGATGCTTCTTACACCTAACGAACAACATCACGTGATTAGAGACAGCCAATCAATCAATGCATCATCAGCAGCTGCACCGTTTCCAGCTAATGGTGCCGGTGCTTTGATGCACTCGGGTCTAGATATGCACGAATCTGTAGTCTTCAGGCTCTGTCGTTACTGTTATAGTCGTAGAGAAAACCTTTCTATTGAGTGACCAGATTAGATCTGAAACGCTGAATTAACTCACAGCTCCTGTTGTTTGGAGAAAGATGGGGTCAGGATGAGCACCAGCACTCATGATGGTGGAAAAGAGAGAGTGTGTGTGTGTGTGTGTGTGTGTGTGTGTACCAGGCCACGCTGATGCGCGGGTCCAGGTAGTTGAGTTTGGACGTGCCCAGAGCGATGACCTTGTTCTCCTCGCGATCGGTTTCCTGAAGCTGCAGCTTCTTCAGCTGATCACTGAGTCTCTGAACAGCCTTCTCCTTCTTCTCCAGCAGCCTGACACACACACACACACACACACAGACACACACAGACAGAGACACACACACACACAGAGAGAGACACACACACACACACACACACAGAGAGCACACACACACACACACACACCCACAGACACACACACACACACAGACATACACACAGACAGAGAGAGAGGACACACACACACACACAGAGAGAGAGACACCGACACACACACACACACACACAAAGAGATACACGGAGAGACACAGACACACACACAAAGAGAGAGAGACACACACACACACACACACACACACACACAGAGAGAGAGAGACACACACACACACACACACACACACACAGAGAGACACACACACACACACAGAGAGAGAGACAGAGAGAGACACACACACAAACACACACACACACAGAGAGAGACACACACACACACACACAGAGAGAGACACACACACACACACACACAGAGAGAGAGACTAAATTAACCCCCAGCATTATTTTTGTATATTTAAATCAACATTCTGAATTAGCTTTTATTTTTATACTTTTAGTTTTCATTTTAATTTCTGACAAATATATTAGTAATTCTGTTATGTGCTTTTATCATATATATATATATATATATATATTTAGTGATGTGCATCTCCATAACTGAGGCCATCGCGATGCATAGTCAACGATACGATACATATATACGATACATATGACGATACGATACATATGACGATAACAGAGAAAATGAGCATTTATCGGCCGATATATCGTGCATCCCTACGTGTCATTTATGTCACAGTATCGTCAAGTTATGTTTATCACAGACACTTATTCTAATTTAATTCAGTTCTAATTTTAAATCTTGTCTGTTAACGGTTAATAATCGGTTAACGAGCGTCGGATTGCCGATTAGGAAAAATTACCCAAATGAACATCCCTAGAAACTTCCCATCCCTAATATATATATATATAACATTATAGACCTAACACTAGGTGTCATTTATTTTTGTTTCAGTTTTAATTTACTTTCCAGTTAGTCATTTAGTACATAAACTATATTAAAATCAAAGATGTTGCCTTGGAAACTAAGTACTGAAATCTAACATTTTACACTGACTTAATAAAAACGCCTATGTTTAATGAAATATGTTCATTCCTGTTCTGAATAGCATTTAATTTAAAAGATATGAAAATACATGTTTATGATGTTCCATTTACACTATTTCTGACGGTCATAATAATAAAACGTGACTTGAACACTGGTGCAGTTTAACACAACAGTTATTGTCCGTGCACAAGCAGTAAATGTGATGATTGTAAGTGAATGAACTGATAAACAGCAGCAGTGTTTGTTTGCTGATCCGTCTGAATATGTCATGTTTTACAGCACAGAGGCTGCTGGCAGACCATCACCGGCTCTAACCTCGAGTCAGGACCGTTTAAAACACTCCTTACTTCTTGGATTTGTCAGACGGAGCGTCTTTATGCGCTTTCTTCGCTTCCTTCAGCTCTTTTTTGGCCTCTTCAATTTGTTCCTTTTTCTTCTGGATCTGCAACAAGAAGCAAAGAGACAGAAACATGACCTCTGACTGCCGGCGGCTCTCTCTCTCTCTCTCGTGTGTGGTGTGTGTGTGTGTGTGTGAGAGAGTGCGTGTGTGTGAGATTACATGTGTGTGTGTGTGTGTGTGTGTGTGGGAGACTGTGTGTGCGTGGGTGAGAGAGACTGTGTGCGTGTGCATGTGAGAGAGAGAGAGACTGTGTGTGTGTGTGTGTGTGTGTGAGAGAGCGTGTGTGAGTACGTGTGTGTGTGTGTGTGTGTGTGTGAGTGTGTGTGTGTGTGTGTGTGTGTGTGTGTGTGGAGAGAGCATGCGTGAGTACATGCACGCGTGTGTGTGTGTGTGAGTGTGTGTGTGTGTGTAGCGTGTGTTGTGTGTGTGTGGTGTGTGTGTGTGAGAGTACATGTGTGTGTGTGTGTGTGTGTGTGTGTGCAAGAGCGTGTGTGAGTACATGCGAGTGTAGGTGTGTGTGTATGCGAGCGTGTGTGTACGTGAGCGTGTGTGTGTGTGTGTGTCTCTCCTCTCTCTCTCTCGTGTGTGTGAATGAGTGTGTGTGTGTGTGTGAGTAAGTCGCGTGTGTGTTGTGTGTACGTGCGAGCGTGTGTGAGGGTGTGCAAGAGCGTGTGTGTGTACGATAGTGTGTGTGTGAGTAAGTGTGTGTTGCGTGTGTGTGCGTGTGTGTGTGTGTGTCTGTGTCTGTGTGTGCTGAGTCTCTTCGTGTGATGTGTGTGTGTGTGTGTGTGTGTTGTGTGTGAGTGAGTGTGTGTGAGTGGAGTGTGTGAGTGTGTGCGTGTCCAGCGCAGTGCATTAAGCAGCATGTGACCCTTGACCCGCTGATGCTGCTCTCAGCACTTAGTCTAAACGTCTCTCTGATGTTTCCATCATCGCTGTGATTATTTCTGACCGCCTCGTCCTTCACGGCTCCCACGCTTCAGTCCCTGCGAGGTACAAACCCCCCGAATCTAATAATAATAATAATCCTCAGGAACGTCTGACTGAACTCAACGACCCTCGAGTCATACAGCACTGAATACAGTACAGACCGATTCAGAGCACATCAATCAAACTAATTACATTTCAGCCGTAAAGCAGCTCTACTGGGAGTTCAAATAATTCATATTCAATATTATTATTATTATTAAACACACGGATCCTATCAGGTGAGATCTGAATAATGACTATCGTTTTGTGTAGAGCTGATTACAAACTGAATTAGTTTCATAATTGATTAATTTTACATTGACACTTATTGAATTTAATTCATTAAAATAAATTGAGGAGAGTAATGCAGTTATTTTAGCATTAGCTTTTGTTAATTAGACTTCACATTTTCTGTTTTCACTTTAATTTGAGTTAAAGTTTTAGTAATTAAGTTGAGCGTTAGTTTATTCGTTTTAGTTTATTTAGTTTCAGTGACTTTAGAACTTCTAAACAAAAGTGAAAAATATTTATTTGGCAACTAGCTGAAATAAGAACTCTATTCATATTTTTATTTCAGTTATAACCAAATATACATATATTAATGATTTTAGTTAACAATAATAACCCACAAGACTATTGTCTTCTGTTGAGCTGAAATTTAATTGGTTTCATAATTGATGACTTTTACAACATGAACACTTATTAAACTAAATTAAGTATAATACAGCATTATTTTAGTATCATTGATTAACTATTAGTTATTTTGACATTTTTGAAATCATGTTTAACTTTCAGTTATTAATAATTTTGTAACTTATTTATTTCAGAGTTATTTAAATGGAGACGATAACCCAGAACTAGTCCTCTGTAGAACTGAAACTGAATTAGATTCATAACTGATTAATTTCTTAACATTAACTCTGTTATTTTCATGTTTATCACTGCTTTGAATCGATCAGTGCTGTATAAAGCATGTGTGTGTGTGTGAGCGAGAGTGGGTGAGAGTGAGAGTGTGAGTGTGAGAGCGAGAGTGTGTGTGTGAGAGAGAGATGTGTGTGTGTGACAGAGAGTGATGTGTGTGTGTGTGTGTGTGTGAAGAGTGTGTGTGTGTGAGGAGAAGAGTGAGTGTGTGTGTGTGAGCTGCAGTGTGTGTGTGAAGTGTGTGTGTGAACGAGTGTGTGTGTGTGTGTGTGTGTGTGAGCGAGTGTGTGTGTGAGCGAGTGTGTGTGTGTGAGCGAGTGTGTGTGTGTGAGCGTGTGTGTGTGCGTGCGTGAGCGATCGAGTGTGTGTGCGAGTGTGTGTGTGTGTGAGCGAGTGATGTGTGAGTGTGTGTGGGTGTGTGTGAGCGAGTGTGTGCGAGTGTGTGTGTGTGTGTGTGTGTGTGTGTGTGTGTGAGTGAGTGAGCGAGAGTGTGTGTGTGGTGTGTGATGCTTGTGTGCAACGGTGCGAGTGTGTGCGGGCGTGTGAGTGTGTGGCGAGTGTGTGCTGTGTTGTGTGTGGGGTGTGTTGTGAGTGTGAGAGAGAGTGTGTGTGTGTGTGTGTGTGAGAGTGAGAGTGTGTGTGTGTGTGCGCGTGTGTGTGTGTGTGTGTGAGCGAGTGTGTGTGTGTGAGCGAGTGTGTGTGTGTGTGTGAGCGAGTGTGTGTGTGTGTGTGAGCGAGTGTGTGTGTGTGTGAGCGAGTGTGTGTGTGTGTGAGCGAGTGTGTGTGTGTGCGCGTCACCTTCTCCTGCAGCAGCTGCATTGATTTCTCGAAGGTTTTGGGTGCTGCTCTCTGGTGGTTACAGAGGATGGCCACGGCTCTGTTCGCTCTGTTATACGACAGGATCTTCTCATCCACCGTCATGTCCTCTGAAACACCACACACACACGTTATTAACCGCTTTATGAACATTACCATGATGCAGGTCTTTAATTTCTGATATAATCAAACTCAAATGCTCCAGGTGGGGTCAGAGGTCGTGGGTCAGACGCACCTGTGGTCAGTTTGTTGAGCTGGTCCTGCAGCGTGGTCGAGGCGTTGAAGGTTCGAAACACTTTGGCCGTCAGGCCGGGCATGGACTCGTTCAGGGTTTTGTTGAGTATGACCGTCTGAACACAACAGAACCCAAACCATCATGAACACGTGATTCAGTCGCAAACATTAAAAAAGGCATAAACTTAAATATTTCAAGTAACAAAATGTTTTCTATTCAAGTTAGTTTCCAATGCAACATCTCATTTTTATTAAGTTTAGGTTGATGTAATAAAATAATGCATTTATAAATAAAAATAAAGTACACTAAAAGCTAATGCTGTCAAACAATTAAATCACATCCAAAATAGAAGTTTGTTTACGTAATATGTTTGTGTACTGTGTATATTTATTATGTATATATAAATAAACACACATGCTTGTATATATTTCAGAAAAATTTTACGTTTATATATTAAATATTTATAATATACATATATGAATATAAATATGTAAATATTTTCAAAATATATACTGTATGTGTGCATTTATATATAGATAATAAATATACAAAGTACACAAACATATATTATGTAAACAAAAACTTTTATTTTGGATGTGATTTAATTGTTTGACAGCACTAGTAAAAACTAAAATTAAAACTGAAAAACTAAAGAAAAAAAAAAAAACTATGTAATATTAATAAAATAACTGGTGATTGTTTAATCGTGAAAGTGATACAAACATACGTACTGTAATTCGGTCAAATAAATCATCTTCTGGATCCTTATGCTTTATGAACAGCTTCAGAATTCTTGAAAACCTGCGAGTGAATCACATTAACACAATCAATCACGACACTTAAACACAGCCGATACAAATCACGACGCACTTAAACACAGCCGATACAATCACGACACACTCAAACACAGTCGATACAATCACGCCACTTACACACAGCCGATACAATCACGACACTCTAACACACAGCCGATACAATCACGACGCACTTACACAGCCGATACAATCACGACACTCAAACACAGCCGATACAATCACGACGCACTCAAACACAGCCGATACAATCACGACACACTCAAACACAGCCGATACAATCACGACACTTAAACACAGCCGATACAATCACGACACACTCAAACACAGCCGATACAATCACGACACACTCAAACACAGCCGATACAATCACGACACACTCACACAGCCGATACAATCACGACACACTCAAACACAGCCGATACAATCACGACACAAACACAGCCGATACAATCACGACACACTCAAACACAGCCGATACAATCACGACACACTTAAACACAGCCGATACAATCACGACACACTCAACACAGCCGATACAATCACGACACACTCAAACACAGCCGATACAATCACGACACTTAAACACAGCCGATACAATCACGACACACTCAAACACAGCCGATACAATCACGACGACTTAAACACAGCCGATACAATCACGACGCACTCAAACACAGCCGATACAATCACGACGCACTCAAACACAGCCGATACAATCACGACGCACTTAAACACAGCCGATACAATCACGACACACTTAAACACAGCCGATACAATCACGACACACTCAAACACAGCCGATACAATCACGACACACTCAAACACAGCCGATACAATCACGACGCACTCAAACACAGCCGATACAATCACGACGCACTTAAACACAGCCGATACAATCACGACGCACTCAAACACAGCCGATACAATCACGACGCCACTTAAACACAGCCGATACAATCACGACGCACTTAAACACAGCCGATACAATCACGACGCACTTAAACACAGCCGATACAATCACGACACACTTAAACACAGCCGATACAATCACGACTCTTACACACAGCCGATACAATCACGACACTTAAACACAGCCGATACAATCACGACACTCTTACACACAGCACTCACGACACACTAAACACAGCCGATACAATCACGATGCACTTAAACACAGCCGATACAATCACGATGCACTTAAACACAGCCGATACAATCACGAACACACACAGCCGATCAAACAATCACGACACACAACGCACAACACGATCACTCTTAACACAGCCGATACAATCACGACACACTTAAACACAGCCGATACAATCACGACACACTCAAACACAGCCGATACAATCACGACGCACTTAAAAACAAACACAGACGCACTCACACAGCTACAATCACGAACGCACTCAAACACAGCCGAAACAATAAATCACACTTAAACACAGCCGATACAATCACGACGCACTTAAACACAGCCGATACAATCACGACGCACTAAACACAGCCGATACAATCACGACGCACTTAAACACAGCCGATACAATCACGACGCACTTAAACACAGCCGATACAATCACGACGCACTTAAACACAGCCGATACAATCACGTCACACTCAACACAGCCGATACAATCACGACGCACTTCCCCCCCCCCAAAACACAGCCGATACAATCACGACACACTCAAACACAGCCGATAAACACACACTTACACACAGCCGATACAATCACGATGCACTTAAACACAGCCGATACAATCACGACACACTCAACCACACAGCACTCAAACACAGATACAATCACGACACACTCAAACACACGCCGATACAATCACGACACACTTAAACACAGCCGATACAATCACGACACACTTAAACACAGCCGATACAATCACGACACTCAAACACAGCCGATACAATCACGACACACTTAAACACAGCCGATACAATCACGACGCACTCAAACACTCGCTACAATCACGACACTTAAACACAGCCGATACAATCACGACGCACTTAAACACAGCCGATACAATCACGACGCACTTAAACACAGCCGATACAATCACGACGCACTTAAACACAGCCGATACAATCACGACGCACTTAAACACAGCCGATACAATCACGACGCACTTAAACACAGCCGATACAATCACGTCACACTTACACACAGCCGATACAATCACGGCCGATACAATCACGACACTTACAACACAGCCGATACAATCACGACACAGCCGATACAATCACGACAGCCGATACAATCACGACACTTTTACAATCACAGCACTTACAATCACGACGCCGATACACTTACAACTTACACAGCCGATACAATCACGACGCACTTAAACACAGCCATACAATCACGACGCACTTAAACACAGCCGACACAGCCAACACACACACTTACACACACAGCACGATACAATCACGACAGATACAATCACGAACACACACAGCCGATACAATCACACACAGCCACGCACTTACACACACACTAAACACAGCCGATACAATCACGTCACACTTACACACAGCACTTACACACATACAATCACACGACGCATACAATCACACGCACTAAACACAGCCGATACAATCACGACCGATACAATCACGACAGCCGATACAATCACGACAGCCGATACAATCACGACGCACTCAGCCGATACACAGCCGATACACACTTAAATCACAGCCGATACAATCACGAGCCGATACAATCACGACGCACTCAAACACATACGATACAATCACGACACACTTACACACAGCCGATACAATCACGACGCACTGCACTTAAACACAGCCGATACAATCACGTCACACACTCAAACACTTACTTAATACACTCAAACGACGCACTCAAACACAGGCCGATACAATCACGACACACTCAACACCACAGCCGATACAATCACGACACACTCAAACACAGCCGATACAATCACGACGCACTTAAACACAGCCGATACAATCACGACGCACTCAAACACAGTCCTACAATCACTTACAACACAGCCGATACAATCACGATGCACTTAAACACAGCCGATACAATCACGACACTCAAACACAGCGATACAATCACGACGCACTCAAACACAGTAAACACGAGCCGATACAATCACGACACACACAAACACAGTAAACACAGCCGATACAATCACGACGCACTCAAACACATCAAACACAGCCGATACAATCACGACACTTAACACACAGCCGATACAATCACGGCACACTCAAACACAGCCGATACAATCACGACACACACTTACAACACAGTGAATACAATCACGACACACTCAAACACAGTCCGATACAATCACGACACACTTAAACACAGCCGATACAATCACGACACGATACAATCACGAGCCGATACAATCACGACACACAGCCGATACAATCACGACACACAAGCACAGACCGATACAATCACGACACACTCAAACACAGCCGATACAATCACGACACCTCAAACACAAACACAGCCGATACAATCACGACACACTTAGTAAACACAGCCGATACAATCACGACACGATACAATCACGACACACTCAAACAATCACGACGCACTCAAAAACAGCAGATACAATCACGACACACTCAAACAATCACGACGCACTCAAACACAGCAGATACAATCACGACACACTTAAACACAGCCGATACAATCACACACAACTCAAACACAGCCGATACAATCACGACACTTAAACACAGCCGATACAATCACGACACTTAAACACAGCCGATACAATCACGACGCACTTAAACAATCACGACGCACTCAAACACAGTCGCTACAATCACTTAAACACAGCCGATACAATCACGACGCACTTAAACACAGCCGATACAATCACGACACTTACACACAGCCGATACAATCACGACACTCAAACACAGCCGATACAATCACGACACTCGATACAATCACGACGCCGATACATCAAACACAGTCGATACAATCACGACACTCACACACAGCCGATACAATCACGGCACACTCAACACACAGCCGATACAATCACGGCCCACTCAAACACAGTCGATACAATCACGACACTCAAACACAGTCGATACAATCACGACACTCAAACACAGTCGATACAATCACGACACACTCAAACACAGTCGATACAATCACGACGCACTCAAACACAGTCGATACAATCACGACGCACTACAAACACAGTCGATACAATCACGACACTTACACAAACACCGATACAATCACGGCACAAAACACTCAACACACAGCCGATACAATCACGACACACTTAAACACAGCCGATACAATCACGACACACTTAAACACAGTGAATACAATCACGACACACTTAAACACAGCCGATACAATCACGACACACTTAAACACAGCCGATACAATCACGACACACTTAAACACAGCCGATACAATCACGACGCACTTAAACACAGCCGATACAATCACGTCACACTTACACACAGCCGATACAATCACGACGCACTTAAACACAGCCGATACAATCACGACACACTCAAACACAGCCGATACAATCACGACACTTACACACAGCCGATACAAATCACGACGCACTCAAACACAGTCGATACAATCACGACGCACTCAAACACAGTCGATACAATCACGACACACTTAAACACAGCCGATACAATCACGACACTTACACACAGCCGATACAATCACGTCTCTAGAAAAAGCGGTCTGACCTGTTTCTCCACTGGCACTTTGTTGTAGTAGCGGATGGAGTCTTTTCCGAGGAAGTCGAACTCCACGACGTGTTCCTCTCCGTCCAGACGCCGGTGGAGCGTGATGTGCTCGACTCGCAGAGAGCAACAGCCCACCGTATCAGCCGACTCCTCGTCCTTCTCGTTCCCCGCTCGCAGCGCCAGCTGAACACACACACACACACCCCGGGCTGTCAAGCGATTAAAGTGAAAATGAGCTTCCATGCAGTGTGTAAGTGAATGAAAACATCTGAAAGTGCTCCGTGTATAAATGTATCGTCTCTCAAAAGAAAGAGTCGACTCTGAATCATTGAAACGAGTCATTTTTAAAACGAATCCCTGTTTGACATCAACATGAAACATTAGCATATTCCCTCCCACTTTTTGCAGTATTACAAATATCTGTTTCCACGGTAACGCTGTACACAAAGTAACACTGAGCTCTGCTTTAAATGAAATCGACCAATCAGCACAGATTAGAGTCACACAAAGGAGGGGTTTGGAAAAATGAATCGTTTGGGAGTCGTTGAGCAAATAATGTAATAAATGCATATAATAAAACAATAAAAGTGTTTTTTGACCTTGCATGACCTGTTGTTGGGAACTCCCAAAATACGAAACTTTCATAACCCATAATAGGGGCACTTTAAACGTTATCTAATTAATTACATGACAGGCCAATCAATTAATCTTAATCAAATATAGCTGTACTGCTTATGACTGCGTCTGTGCTCCAGAGACACATTGTATTCAACATTGCATAAATAATGGAAATAAATCAGTATTTTATGTTACACATGTTGAAATATCAAAAATGACTATATACTAGTGGTGGGCATAGATTAATTTTTTTAATCTAGATTAATCTAGATTAAAATGGCTCATTTGAATTCTGCCGAAGGCATTCAGAATATGTGTGCTACCCAAATAATGACTAAAAGTAAGTCTTTGAGAACGGGTTTCTCAAGCCAGGTGGCGCATTAGACCAGGGGCTCATCTCCTGTTTCCAAAATGCATCACAAACTTTAATCTCTTCCCGTCCCAATCCCACGAAAAAACTGGGGGAAAATCCCGTTCCACTCCCGGAAGAATGACTCCCATTCCCTCCCACTCCCGTGTTGGTTTTTTTTTGTTTTTTTTTTTTGATAACTGTCAATTACAGTAAAAATATAGTACAGATCACAGCGTGCCCACCTTATTAGTTGAATAAAAACCCAAAATGTCGTTTTTTGTTATTATATTGAACTGAAAGCCATCTTATGCACAGATTAAATTTCATGTAAATCATCCATGCTAACACACACGTCTTCTATTTTTATTTTTTGACATTTCACTCTCTATAGATATATTTTTCAAAGACGAGTTTCGAAGTTTCTCGCTCAAGTTCACATGAGACCTAAAGCGCATCCTGTTTGCTTAAAAGCGCAACGTTTCGTTGTTATTCTGAGTGCACACAAATAAACGTAGAGTCTTTACAGATTCGAAAGATGTATTAGGCTACTTTTATCTGTATGACCAAAAATGACGGAGATTTTAAGAGCAAGTGAGCGCACCGGAGCCTGTCCTGCAGCAAACGCACTTCCACACAAACACTTCAATAGCGCACATTTCTCTAGGTTAACATCATATTGAGCGGCCATGTAAAGTTGCTACTACATACATCTTTCAGATGAAAAGCCATATTTGAGGTTGATGAATGATAGGTGAGCGTTTGGATGTCCTGCCCGATTGTAATACCACACAGACCAGCCGTTAACAATCTGTCCATCACGGACTGCGAGCCTCTAGTTCGAAGACTCGTTCTCGCCCCCTACAGTGCAATTCAGCGAGGTATACATCCGCGCTAAAATATCAGGGTGAAAGTCATCATAGCTTGCGTAGTATAGACCCAGCTCCCAACCCAACTTTGAGAATAGATTAACGGCGATATTTTTTTTATCGCCCGATAAGAGTCTCACGTAACGCAGCACGTTAACGCCGATAACGGCCCACCACTACTATATACGAAAGATGAAACTAAAATGGTCAGCAGGTGGCTTAATGAGCGAGTCGTTCCAATTAAATTAATTCAAATGTGAAACGGTCCTTAAGAATGAGTCACTGAATCATTCATTCAACAGATTCGTTCATTAATTAATGTGTTGATCAGAGACTTGTTCGGAACTATTTTAACTAGCAACAGACTAAAGTGTAACAACATTAACTTCTTGTATGAAATAAATCTCATATTTGCAGTGGAGTAGATATTTTGGGGAAAAACAGCACTCTTGCTGGTGTGATATTGCTAAACTAAATATAAGAATATAAATATTTTTGCGCGCATATCTTGAATTTTAGGCTCATTTAACCGCTTCATCACACCGTCAGTCGTGCAGCATCATGATCATCAGCATCAGGGTGAGATCTGAGACAGGTCTGGGCATTAATGAACTATGTTTTCTGTAATTAAATGATCAGCAGTGAGAGAGCGTGACCTTGTCGATGAAGTAGATGGCGACTCCTCTCTGTCGGCTCTTCATCTCTCTGGACTTCCAGTCGCGTCTGTACTGTTTTCTGATGGAGTTCACCTTCATCTTCAGCCTCCGCGCCGTCTCGTACTTCTGCCAGTCCTTCTCGCCCTGAACACAGACCCTCATCATCACCTTCCTCGTTAGAGGTCGACCGAGTCATCACCTTCCTCGTTAGAGGTCGACCGAGTCATCACCTTCCTCGTTAGAGGTCGACAGTCATCACCTTCCTCATTAGAGGTCGACCGAGTCATCACCTTCCTCAGAGGACGACAGTCATCATCACCTTCCTCGTTAGAGGTCGACCGATTAATCGCTTTTCCCGATTAATCGACACCGATAATTGATCGGCGGAACTATCGTTATCAGCAAAAATGTAACTAGCACTTTGTGTATTGCTGTACACAATAAGCCCTTTACAATCAGCTTTAGTGCATGTTTGCATATCATTAATTATTATATAATTAGTTGACTAGATGCTGCATTAGAAGAGAAAGGACAGCAGTATGTTTGCTATCAACAATGCAAAAAATTATTCTCTTACTTAGATATTTATACTAAACCAAGATGAATTTACTTGACTTCAGATATGTCATTTTCTGAAACAAATATCAATATTATGTTGGTTTTTGCTTAAAACGAGCTAAAATATCGGCAAATGGGATAAGCAAAATAATCTAGTATAAATCAAATTAAGATTTGTCGTGCACCATTGGCCTTGCTTTAAGCAAATGCTTATAAAATTTATATTTTTTTCAAAAAACAAATCTAATATCTTAAGTCTTGCCAAGTAATGCATCTTGATGCAAGAATGTTTAGACATTTAAAACAAGACAAAATAAATACAATCTTTTTTTGCGACCCAAACACACGTAAGTACGTCCCAAATGTTTAATGTCACAATTATAACCATCTATTATTAAAACAAATATATTTGAAAAGGGACCATGTACAATTTTAACACAAATAGTATATTAAGTTGTATTATAAATATTTATTAAGTTGCATATTTAAAGCTACACTGCAAAAAAAATGCTTTTCTTACTTTTGTCTTGCCAAAATATCTAAACAAATTAAATCAAGAAGGATTTTCTAGACAAGTAGGAATTACTGTCTTGTTTTCAGAACAAAAACTGAAAGTTGCTTGAAAGAAGCACACAATACGTAAGCATAATACTCTTGTTTTCTGAAGGAATGGAGCGCAGACGCACCTTGAGTTTGGAGCTGGGGTTCAGCATGATGTATTTGGGTCGTCCGTGAATGTTCTCCAGCCACGACGCCAGCCATGTGACCGTGTTATCGTGCTGCACGCGCTTCCAGCGGTGGCCTGCAGGGGGCGCCGGGATCTTCGAGTCTCTGCCGAGAGAAAACCAGACGTCAGGAGCGATCGATGAGAAACCAAACACCTCAGCTCCACTTCTCTCTAAACTCTGGATTCTGTTATAATGTTTAAATCTAAATTGAATCATTAAAAAGGATGTCTAAATAACAGAATTCACAAAAACGTAATTTAAATAAATTACAGGGCTCTGAGAAATCTATGGAAACACGTTTTTTTTAGAAGAATTGCAAGATATACTCACTATTCTGACTTTATTAGAATAAATGTGATTTTGCGTTTTTGCATTCGAATGTGGATTTTTATTTTACATTCATTTTTTACAGCCCTAATTTGTTTTGCTGTAAAGGTTTCAACACTGATTAAAAGAAAACCATTCTTCTTAAACCATATTTTAATGAATCATATTATTCTAATTATTATTATTGAGTGTGTCTGTGTCTGAGCGTCTGTGTCTGTGAGCGAGCGTCTGTGTCGTCTGTGTCTGTGTGAGCGTCTGTGTCTGAGCGTCTGTGTCTGTGTGAGCGTCTGTGTCTGTGTGAGCGTCTGTGTCTGTGTGAGCGTCTGTGTCTGTGTGAGCGTCTGTGTGTGTCTGTGTGAGCGTCTGTGTCTGTGTGTCTGTCTGTGAGCGTCTGTGTGTCTGTGTGTGTCTGTCTGTGTGACGACCTGTGTCTGTGTCTGTGTCTGTGTCTGTGTCTGTGTCTGTCGTCTGTGTCTGTGTGTCTGTGTCCTGTGAGCGTGTGAGCGGTCTGTGTCTGTCTCCTGTGTCTGAGCGTCTGTGTGAGCGTCTGTGTCTGTGAGCGTCTGTGTGAGCGTCTGTCTGCGTCTGTGTGAGCGGCTGCGTCTGTGTGAGCGGCTGCGTCTGTGTGAGCGGCTGCGTCTGTGTGAGCGGCTGCGTCTGTGTGAGCGGCTGCGTCTGTGTGAGCGGTGTGAGCGTCTGTGTCTGAGCGGTGTCTGAGCGTCTGTGTCTGAGCGGTGTCTGCGTCTGTGTGAGCGTCTGTGTCTGTGAGCGTCTGTGTGAGCGTCTGTCGTGTCTGTGTGAGCGTCTGTGACGTCTGTGTCTGTGTCTGAGCGTCTGTCTGTCTGTGTGAGCGGTCTGTCGTCTGTGGTCTGTGTCTCGGCTGCTGTGTGCGCTGTGTCTGTGAGCGTCTGTGTCTGTGTGAGCGTCTGTGTCTGTGTGAGCGTCTGTGTCTGTGTGAGCGTCTGTGTCTGTGTGAGCGTCTGTGTCTGTGTGAGCGTCTGTGTCTGTGTGAGCGTCTGTGTCTGTGTGACGTCTGTCTCTCTGTCTGAGCGTCTGTGTCTGTGTGAGCGCCTGTGTCTGTGTGACGTCTGTGTCTGTGTGAGCTGTCTGTGCTGTCTGAGCGGCTGCTTGTGTGAGCGGCTGTCTGTGTGAGCCTGTGTCTGTGTGAGCGATCTCTCGCTGGTCTGCAGCAAGCGGAGTAGCGGCTCGTCAGTTCTGTGTGAAGCGTCTCTGGAGCGTCTGTGTCTGTGTGAGCCTCTCGTCGTGTGTGACGTCTGACAGACTGGCTGCAGTTGATGGTCACGTCCTCCGGCTGGATGCGTTTCTTCAGTTTGCCCATCTTGGGATGTTCTCCTCGGCCGCGGAACAGACCCGGCGGCTCCAGCTTGAAGTTCCCGATCTTCTCGCGGTGTCTGTCCAGCAGACAGTAGCCGTACTCCTCCATCAGCCGGCTGGACTCCTCCTTCAGGACCTGATTGAGACACATCTAGAGTCAGACTGACGTCCAGCAGATCAACAGGAGCCCAGAGATCCAGACGCACCTGCTTCTCCTCCTTCGTCATGTTCTTACGCTCCTCCGACTTCTCCACGAAATATTTCTGGATCTGACTGAAGTCACACTCGGAGAGCGTCTCGATCAGCTTCTGCTCGTCTTCAGTCATTTCCTAAACAACAACTCGACTCAATTCTGTTCATTCATCACATGATGCACATCTGACCACACTCTGCTCTACACTCAGGGTTATTCATCATCAGCAACTACCTAAACACAGTTTAAAAATTACACACACTATTCTTGAAATAAGAGACATTAACTGAAATTAAATATTTTACAATTTTTTTTTTTTTTAAGTACTAACCTAGAGTTAACTTAGGTCCTAAAATAGCTTAATTTTTTTTTATGGAAAATGCATAACTTGAAATAAATATTAACTGTAATAAATAAAAACTAAAATTATTTCACTTCAGCTAGTTTAACATGAAGTCCTAAAAACTAAAGTAAAATAAATTACAACAATGTCGTTACTTTAAATAAAATAAACATTAGCTCAAATTGAAGCACTAAAATAAAAATACAAATTTCTCATTTATTAATTAAGCACACACTCATCCAAAGAAACTTAGAAATACAATGATTTTATTTAAAATACAATTTTAATTTAAGGTGGAAACAGAAAATCTACAAATAAAATTGAACTTATGATGTTTAATAATTCTCTAATAGCAGATGCTGTTCTGACCTCCTTCCAGTCGCTGAAGAAGTTGTTCTGAAACACTTCTTTACTGGTGTATTCGTGATCCAGCATCTTCGCGTAGAAGGTGGCGATCTCCTCCGTAGCAGGACTGAGTTTCACCAGCTGACCTGAACACACACACACACACCGTACGCACGCACGCACCAACGCACCACACACACACACACACGTCACACACACACACACCCAGACATGTCATACACACACACGTCACACACGTGTCACACACCACACACACACACCACACACGTGTCCCACACACACACACACATTCATGAAATCCGGTCATCTGATGTAACATTAACACTGAACAATAACTCTATAGTCTCCAGTAGAACTTCGTTTCATGAGTGATGTATTGTTCCTGTTTCTGTGAATCCTGTAGCGTATGAATCTCTATCAATAACCGTTACCTGCGTAATAGAAGCAGATATCATCCGGCAGCGGCTCGTACTCGGGGGGGAAATATGGTCCTTTATGCTCCAAACTTCTCCATTTCTGAGTGTCTGATGACTTTCCTTCTTCCCACCTGAACAAACAATAACAATAACACAGTCAATATAATGCACAGCAGCTATATCTGCAGATTCAAGCTTTTCAAACACTTATGCTATTTTAATAAATATATACAAATCATGCATTAATGATTATTAAAATCAACAATTAATTATCGTGATTAATCACATCTAAAATAAAAGGTTTGTTTACATTATGTGCATATTTACGTATATATATATAAATACACATACAGTATATTTATACATTCATATTCTTATATTATATAGTTAATATATAAAAAAAATCTTAAATATAAACATGCATGTGTTTGTATTTATAATAAATACACATTATGTAAACAATAACTTATTTTGGATGTGATTAATCGTTTGACAGCACTATTAATTATGGTTTAATAATAATCATAAATTCATATTTTTTGATAAATTACATCTTAATCATTTTCAAGAGTTCAGGTTAATATCTAATAAACGGTTTCTTCCAAATAATATGATCTTATTACACAATAATTCTGTTTAAAGTGAAGTTCAGCATGTTATTGCAAAAAATAATTTATATAAATTATGACTTATTTTATAGTTATGCAGCGAGCATCGGGTCACAAACGCGGCGTGATAACACTGATAATTATTAATATTACTCATGAATATGAATCTGGAAGGGTCTGAACTCGTGTGAAATGATGTTTAAAGTCGCGAGCTGACCTAGTTTTGGCGGCAGCGGCTCCTGCATAATAATATCTGACAGAGGAAACGTTATTACGTCCCGCTGAAATATTAATGAATCGCCAAATGAACCGCGAACATGTTTTCATTCCCTGCAGACGGACAGACATGTGCTCGTGTGCGCATGCGCACTCTCGACACCGACGCGCTTCCGGGAGTGTGCGTGTCCGACCAATCACAGCTGATTACTGCTCCGCGCACGTTACGTCAAGCGGCAACCTCCCGCTCGCTCTCGTGAAGCCGACACGGACGCGACTAACACTAATTCATCGACTAGCTCCAAAACCCCCGTTAAAATGGAGTCAATCCAGCATTTTGGTACTGGTTTTGGTCTATATCGCTATTTTTCCCCTTCGTGATAACTTTGAGAGGGGGGGGGGGGGGATTTTTTATAACTCATCCGTTTAAATTATATTAAGCCTTAAAGTTCTGCATAATTAAGGGCGTGGTCACTTGAGTGACAGGTGGATTGCCGCTGCCGCACTAGGTGGGCGTGGTTTCAGCAACCAGCTCCTCCCACCTCCTGTCTTTTTACCCATTTTTGATTAGCCGGGAGTGACGCGCTGCCAAAATGGCTCCGCCCACTTTCAGCTTCAAAAACCGACGGGTGACGTCACGTCCATATTTTTTTACAGTCTATGCTTCAATCACTATTATATAAAAATATATGACTATATTCATTTTTATAAATTAAAAGTGCAATATTAAATGTACAAATATTCAGGAAGTAACGAACTCGAAATTAAAACAAAATTATTAACGGAAAGTCGTTTTCATCACAGATCTGTACAACGTTCAGATAATAATAACTTTCCCAACGCAGTTCTGAGGTAAAAAGGCGCACTGTCTCTTTAAATTTTAATTCTGTGGTAAAAACGAGTTTCCATAAATCTGATTTAATTAGTTCTGACTATTTATTCTCTACGTTTATTTTTAAATGAAGTTAAGTCTATTGCACGAGCTTGAACTCCGGTAAAGACTACCTGAAGGAAACCAGCGCACACGTACCACTTCCACTTCTCCGACTCCTCCTCGTCCTTCTTCTTCTTCTTCTTCTGGTCGTGTTCAGAAGCGGTGTTTTTCCTCTTCTTCTCCGCCGGATCCCTCTCTCCGTCTTTCTCTGGACTCTTTCCATCTTTGGCTCTCTTCTTCTTTATCTGGACCGGTGCCTCAGATTCACACTTTAAAGGAATATTAATACTTTCTGGAAACGTTACATATCTTCCCCAATAACATCAAGGCCATAACCATGTCTTGAACATTGGTGGGGGGGGGGGGGGCAATTATATATAGGTCCCTATGAAGTCATTACTTTTCCCCAAGTTCCATTTAATTTTTTTCTAATGGTCAAATTAAATTGTATTAATCAAAAAGCATGTCTAATTAATTAAAAACTTATGCAATTTAACATTAATTTATTAAAAATGAAATGTTTCTCACCTTATGTTTTATTGTTAGACGTGTTTTATTTGAATGCATACAAACCATTTTTATTAATTTTTACAGTAACCAATGTTTTTTTGCCCTCATGTGTATTTCAATTTTACTGGTTATCAGATGAAGGCATAACACATTGATTTAATTAATAATTAATGAAAATTTAACATTTAAATTACAAATACAGGAGCTTCACGATGCCAAAGAAGAACATTTATGGTTCAATAAAGAGCATTAGGGCTGGCTCGATACCAAAAATGATGAGTATCTGCCGATACCGATACGATACCAAATATTCTAAGTATCTGCCGATACGATACCAAAACTATCTGCCGATACGATACCAAATATGAGTATCTGCCGATATCTGCCGATACGATATGATATAATATCTGACAATTATTTTATTTTGGCAAATAAAGGGGACTTACTATTTAAAATAAAATTGTGATTATTTCTTTAAAACATTTTTTTAGTTGTATTATTTTTCAACAGCAGTAGACGTGTTTTTGAAGTAGAACTAAACTCACAGTTGGGACAAACAGATGCTGATATTTGTACTCGTTTTATGCAAAAACTAATATAATTTTGATTATTATTTCAGAAAATAAGACTTAATTTAGTATTAATAAAATCATTTTTTGCAACGTGTGGTTAAATCTTCTTTCCTGACAAAATCCATAAATACATCATCTGCAGAATGCAAGGATATTCATATTTCATATGCGTTGTGAAAATGATGGAAATAAATCTAGGAGTTCTTGGATTTAAATTTGTCGAGGCATCAGCTGTTTTATGGATAGTAGCTGTAATATTATTAGTTACATGAGTATATATTAATATTATTAGTGTTATTGCGGTCACACACACCTGGTTTGAGTCTGCGGTCCGCTCGCTCTTCTGCTTATGATTATGACGCTCCTTGCTGCTTTTACAGCGAGTCTGAGAATCAATCACAAGATATTAAATAATATTCACCACAAACGTGACCATGGAGCACAACACCAGTCATATGAACGCTGGATAAATCATGTATGGGTTGGACAATATTTGAAAATATGGAATCTGAGGGTGCCAAAACTTTTGAAATATTGAGAAAATCTCCTTTAAAGTTGTTCTTAATGCACATTACTTAATCAATAATTACGTTTATGGTAGTAAATATCTTCATGTGCTCTTAAAATCCTAATGATTTTTCTCATAAGAGAACATTTGATATTTTTGAGCCATGCAATGTATTGTTGGTTATTGCTACAAATATAGCTGTATAAAGAAAGTCGAATCCAAACACCTTCTCTTTGTTGTTGTTGATTTCTGGAGAACCGGATTCCTGCTGTCCGTCATTTCTGATTTAAAGAGACAGTACACTATTTCTCCATTTCCATATTCTCCCTTTAGAAAGTTAATTTCATCATGCAGCTAATATTTATCATTGCTTTGGGATATCTTGCCTTTCTTCAGGGTCTACTTTGACATCCTGCAAAATGAAGATGGAAAATGAAACATGTGTAGATTGAAAGGTGTATTTGTGATATAGTTGAAGTGAAAGGTGAGCGCTCGCCTCGTGTGTGTCGGCATCTCCTGCGTCTCTGTTCACTGCGCTGCTGAAACTCAGGAACGTCACACGACACGCTTCTCTCAACGTTATGGACTAACACTCTTACAGGCATGCTAACCATTTCCATTCAACCGTATCTGCTCTTTAATAACGCGCTCAAAAATGTATAGCAGCATGCAATATTTATACTTTGTTCATGGATTTTTGTGTGTGTGTGTGCTGTAGTGTGTGTCTGTGCATGCGTGTGTGTGTGTGTGTGTCTGTGCATGCGTGCATTTGTGTGTGTGTGTGTGTGTGTGTGTGTGCGTGCATGCGTGCATTTGTGTGGGTGTGTGTGTGTGTGTGCTGTAGTGTGTTATGTGTCTGCGCATGCATGTGCGCGCTGTAGTGTGTGTGTGTGTGTGTGTGAGATGTAGTGTGTGTTGTAGTGTGTCTGCGCATGCGTGCATGTGTGCTGTAGTGTGTGTGCAGCGTGTGTGTGTGTGTTGTAGTGTGTGTTGTGTGTGTGTGTGTGTGTGTTTTGTGCATGCGTGCGCGTGCGCTGTAGTGTGTGTGCGCTGTAGTGTGTGTCTGCGCATGCATATGTGTGTGTGTGCTGTATTGTGTTATGTGTCTGCGCATGCATGTGTGTGTGCTGTAGTGTGTGTGTGTGTGTGTGTGTGTGCGTGCGTTTGTGCATGCGTGTGTGTGTGTGATGTAGTGTGTTTGTGTTGTAGTGTGCGTCTGTGCATGCGTATGTGTTGTATTGTGTTATGTGTCTGCGCATGCATGTGTGCGTGCTGTAGTGTGTGTGTGTGTGTCTGCACATGCATGTGTGCGTGCTGTAGTGTGTGTGTTTTGTGCATGCGCATGTGTATTGTAGTGTGTGTGTGTAACGGTCTAGTTGGATGTCCATCTAATGTTTTGTAAATGTTACAAATTTCAGAATGTTCAGAAAACATTTAAAAGCAACACTCCCATAATGTTAAAAACATTATAAAATTGAATGTTTCCTTAATCTCATAACTAGGGAAAAAACAGGACATTTTGAGCATTCAGAGAACATTTAAAAGTAACACTCCCATGTTTTAAAAAATATTTTACTAAGAAAAAAAATAATTGCTCGTTACTTTGACGTTTGCATAGCCATGTTTTTTTCTATGCATGCTGAACATTCTGGAATAACGCTCATAATGTAACGATACAGTTATCTGAGCATGTTACACACGCACCTGCTGACTCCAGATCGGCTGTCTGACTGCTTCATCTGTTAATAACACAATCATCACACACCTCCTCTTCATTAATCATCTTCTGTCGAGATCACTGTACCTTGTGTTCGTCCTTCTCTCGCTCTTTCTTCTTCTTCTTCTTCTCTCTGACACACCAAAGATCGGAGTCAGGTCAACATGCCACATCTCTGTCTGCTCGAGTCATGATTAAACCTCTTTCTGACCTTCTGTCGTGTTTCTCCTTTTCCAGCTTCATCCTGTAAGTCCGTGCTTTCTGCACAAGTCTCTACAAGGACAGTAAAGCAGTGTGTAGTCAAGCACCTGCAGCAGAACCGGTCTGAACTCAACGCGTTACAGTGACTGGGACGTACCTGAGGGCTTCTCACAGAATGCATGTCACCTGTCACACCTGAAAGGACTTAAGTTGCTCTCGCAATCAGACACAGCGACACCTGCTGGAATAAACCCAGCTGTGAAGTGCAAACCAATAATACATCTTTATAATTGCTATAATGTGATGCATAAATAATCATTTTAACAGGATTCCATGAAGATAAATATAACATCAAGAGCTCGTGCACGTGCGCTCCTGAACATCAAGAGCTCGTGCACGTGCGCTCCTGGACATCAATAGCTCGTGCGCTTCTGTACATCAAGAGCTCGTGCACGTGCGCTCCTGGACATCAATAGCTCGTGCGCTCTGAACATCAAGAGCTCGTGCACGTGCGCTCCTGAACATCAAGAGCTCGTGCACGTGCGCTCACCTTCATCCACCTCGACGAATCTCCAGAACATCTGGAGGGGGGGTTTTCTGATTATTGCATGGAAAATAATAACATTTATACATATTTTACAGTAAAAGCATGCATGTTGTGGATTCCCTCCACTAGAGGAAACCCAGTGACGTGCAAACCAATAATACATCTTTATAATAGCTATAATGTGATGCATAAATAATCATTTTAACAGGATTCCATGAAGATAAATATAAGAGCAAGTAATATTAGTGAAGCCTCTGACCTCCTAAATCACCTTTAAACCATCTTTAGAATAGAATACAGAAGTAAATTCTAATCACATGGTAACTGAGGTTGTTTCTTTGTTTTGTCTGAAGATTCTTAAATCTAGGTATTGTTTGATAATAAATTGATTGAATGAAGTTTATAATTGAGAGAGAACAGGTATATGCTAATGAGCCTTAAAATGTTCCTTAATTCAAACCAGCTTTATTTCCCCAGACAGACATTTACTCGTTTTGTTGCATTTCTCAGAAAATATTTAATGTTATATTCATCTTGATTTAAGGATGTTTAGAGATATTAATAATAAAAAACATTTAACTGTACATAAGCAATATTTAATGCCACCGCTTTAAGACTTTTTTAGACTGTCATAAGAACTAGTTTGACCAACTGTGTGTGTGTGCGCGCGCTGTTGTGTTATGTGTGTCTGCGCATGCGTGCGCGCGCTGTAGTGTGTGCGCGCGCTGTAGTGTGATATGTGTGTGTGCGCGCGCTGTAGTGTGTTATGTGTGTCTGTGCGCGCGCTGTAGTGTGAGCATGCATGTGTGTGCGCGCTGTAGTGTGTTATATGTGTGTGTCTGTGCTGTAGTGTGTATATCTGTGTTGTGTGTCTGTGCATGCGTGTGTGCGCGCGCTGTAGTGTGTTGTGTGTGCGCGCGCGTAGTGTGTGTATGCGTGTGTGTGTTTGTGCAGTAGTGTGTTTGCGTGTGTATGTCTGTGTTATAGTGTGTGTGTGCTGTAGTTTTGTTGCATTTCTCAGAAAGTATTTAATGTGTTATATTTGCGTCAAACATCTTGATTTAAGGATGTTTGGAGATATCAATAAAAACACATGCAATATTTAACGCCATGCCTTTAAGACTAAGTTCTGATTTAAGAACATTTCAGGCCTCGATTCGAGATCATAAGAACTAGTTTGACCAACTAGCAGTTAACCAGAGATACTCAGACACTATACTATCAGTAACTACATCAATAGCAGTCATTAGTAGACTTCTAACACTTTATTTTGATGGGTCCTCAACATACTGAGTATGAGAAACGCTGCGAGTACATGTCAACTAACCCTAAACCCACCCTACAGAGAGTTAGTAGACATGGAGATGCAAAGGCACCTATAGATAGTAGAAAGTCTAAAGTGGACGGTCGTAATAAAGTTGAAATGACTGGAGTAACTCGTGCGATCAGCTGCTGAGGAAAGCACAAGAGTCAAACAAGCAATGATTGACCAGTCTTTAATTACAGCAACTATATCTGGATGTGTGACGCGTCACAAACGCATGGACCGACTGACCCGAAGCGTGCTCCATCACAAACGTCCATGTGTCCGGTTCACGCAGGCCAAGAACAACTCAGCGTCCGTCAGCTGCCACAGATACTCAAATACATTTGGTATCAACTGTACAACATTTAAAAGAAACCACGAAAGTCAGCGTAAATCATGTTCTAAGATTAGAAGATAAAAAATGAGTGCGTCGTGGTTCCTGGATCGATTCTGAGTTTAGTGGTGTGCTGATCTGGGTTTAAACTCTCTCTCATGCTCTCGAAGACGAGCGCGTGTCGTGTAAGAGGTTAAATCTGATTGAACCTCGGCTTTATGACGCGAGGTTAATGTAAACACAGCTCACTATGAACTCCTTTGTAATTCACGTCAGTCTTTTCTAAATGTATGAATTATTATTTTATGTTCAAGTGGTGTGTGTGTGTGTGTGAGTGCATGTGTGAATGTGTGTGTGTGTGAATGTCTGTGTGTGTGAGTGCGTGTGTGAGTGTGTGTGAGTGTGTGAGTGTGTGTGTGTGTGTGTGTGTGCATGTGTGTGAGTGCGTGTGTGATTATGTCTGTGTGTGTGTGAATGTCTGTGTGCGTGAGTGTGAGTGCGTGAGTGTGTGTGTGAGTGCGTGTGTGAATATGTCTGTGTGTGTGTGAGTGTGTGTGAATATGTCTGTCTGTCTGTGTGAGTGTGTGTGCGTGAGTGTCTGTGTGTGTGTGAATGTCTGTGTGCGTGAGCGCATGTGTGTGAGTGTGAGTGCGTGTGTGTGTGTGTGTGAATATGTCTGTGTGTGTGTGTGTGTGTGTGTGTGTGCGTGAGTGTCTGTGTGTGTATTATTTTATGTTCAAGTAGTGTGTGTGTGTGTGTGTGGAATAACAAAAGTACACTTCATAATGTACATAAAGTGCTTTATTTTCACACTATGTACTTAGTACACTAAAATGATTCTATAGTACTTCATAAGACCAACTCAACCGTGCTATTTGGGGACACCACGAATATGAACCAAAATGTGCTTTTAACATACTACACTAAAATAATCAATTTAATTTACTCAATATTTTAAAGGCAAGTAGTTGCAATTAATTTATTTCAGTTACATTTAAATAAACAAATTTAGTTGACTAACTTTCAACATATATTTTGTAATTAAATGCATCTCAAATAAATAGTTTGCAACCACTTACTTTAAAAAAATCAGTGTATCTATTAAAACATGTATTTAGTCAGGACTTGTAGTACACTCTTTCATTAACTAGTACACTCAGGTGTGTCACAGAGTACACTCAGAAGCACTAAAGAATCATGTTTAGTATACTAAGTACATAGTGTGAAAATAGTACACTACGGAAGTCTGTTTCTAAAGCATGCAGTGCAGTACTGTTCAAAAGCAAGCTCAGAATCGATCCACAAATCACGAAGCATGGATTTATATACGATTTCGATGTGAATTATGAGCATGCGATGGACTCCAGCTGCTGCTCGGCCTCGGCGGCCATGGCTGCGGCCTGGAGCTGCTCGGTTTCGCTCTGCAGCTGTTTGCGCTCGCTGTGCATGTTGTTCTCGTGTCTCTTCAGGTCGGAGGCTTTGGCGAAGGCCTTGGTGCAGGAGCCGCACACGAAGGGCTTCTCTCCTCGGTGGCGTCGCTCGTGGTCCTTCAGGTGCGACTTGTGTTTGAAGGCCTTCTCGCACATCTGGCAGCTAAACGGTCTCTCGTTGCTGTGCACGCGCTCGTGTTTCTTCAGATCCGGCGCGCGGATGAACGACTTCCCGCAGGCGTCGCAGCGATACGGTTTGAAGCCCGTGTGGATCTTCAAGTGCTCCTTTAAATGCGCCTGAGTGGTGAAGGCTTTGGTGCAGATCTCGCAGACGAACGGCCGGTCGGCCGAGTGTAGTTTCTCGTGTTTTCTCAAGCGGTTTTCGTCGACGAAGCTCTTTCCGCAAACTTGGCACGCTAGCTGATCGCGATGGCCGTAGAGTAGATACTCGAACTTCATATCGGCGGCGGCCGTGGTCCATCCCGGCGGCTGCTCGTCTTTAACATCGCCCATGCTCTCGGCGAACGCCGCACACTCTTTGGGTTCTCCGTCCATTGCTTCCACGTCTTGATCGTAGCAGCTCACTTTGTGCACCTCCTCTTGCGCGAGCTCCTTCAAAATGGCCTCCTGGACTCGTAACGCATTATTCGGCGATTTATCCGAATCGTGATCGGCTTGAGGCTCCTCTACGATGTCGCCGAGCACTTGTACGTCGCTGTCTTGACTCAGCGGCGGATCCATTTTAACCACATCGTATGGGAACTTTGCATTCCTGGAGTCGTGTTTCTCGTCCGGCGACATGTCGCGTTTTTGCGAGCAGAGTTTGTCTAGAAAGCGTATGCCGAGGATCTGTCCCGAGGACATCATTAGATTCACATCCTTCTTCTTCACCGAGATCCTGGCGGTGTACATGTAGTTCAGCACCTCCTCGAAGATATCCGAGCGGATGAAGTCGATCTCGATGACGGACGAACTGTCCACTTCGTGCTTCTTAAACAGCTTCTTGAAGTAGTTGCTGCACGCCGCTAACACACAGCGATGCGCTCTAAACTTCACGTCTTCTACCACCACGGCGATGTCGCAATGCTCGCCCTCCAAGCGCTGCTCGTTAAGTAGCTTCAGAAAGATGGTCTTGTGCTCATCGTCCACATACTTCACCGTTTCGGACATGCTTGAGCGGGATCCTACGGGGAGAGCGTGAAATATGGTTTAATTAATAAAAATAGCGATGGAATCGAATGATAATATATGATAACATAATCATAACTACTACTTTAGGCCGATGATACATGGTAACGATGGGCGGTTTCATAAAACCTGAATCAATCGTTTCGAAACACCGCGTTGTATCAAATCGCAGTCGCGTGATTTTAGTAAATGAGGCTTCATTACGTAATAACCGTTTAGAAAACTTCTTAATTGCAATGGTTCGCCGCTGGAGGGCGATCTCTGCGAATCATACGAGTTCATTGAGATCGATCCGTTTTATCAATGTGTAGACATTTTAACGAGACGATTGCGTAATTAAAAGTAGTTAAAAGTTGCCCCGTGTATTATCAACAGTGATAACGATTATTACGGTAATCGTCGATTATTAAGCTCGAAGCTGTAATAGCGATTATTAATTACGATTATCGCAATTTATATTGAACGATGTTTATACCATTTTTAACGCAACCGCGTGAAAATAAACAAGCTGAAAAACGTTTTTCTATAGCGTTAAGCCTCAAATGTCAACTATACATTGGATTGGTTTCTCATTTAAATAAATACAAATATTATAATGCAAAAATAGGACTGAACGATTTTTACTAATATTGCGATTGCGATTTAATATGCGATTTTATTTACCAATATTGCGATTTAATATGCTATTTTTTTTACCAATATTGCGAGCTATTTTTTTTTCCCAATATTGCGATTTAATATGCTATTTTTTTCCAATATTGCGATTTAATATTTCCAATATTGCTATTGCTATTTTTTTTCCAATATGCGATTTAATATGCTATTTATTTTACTAATATTGCGATTTAATATACGATTGTTTTGACCAATATTGCGATTTAATATTTTTTTTTACTAATATTGCGATTTAATATACAATTTTTTTAAGCTCTTCCTATTCATAATTAATCAAAGACATGCAATAAATCATTGTATAGTGTGCAGTGTTGGACAAGTTACTTTAAATAAAGTAATTAGTTATATTACTAGTTACTTCTCACAAATACTAACCGAGTTTTTATAAAATAAACTAATTACCAGGAAAAGTAACTATTATTACTTTTTTTATGTTAAAATATGTCAAATAACTCGGATGCCCCAATATTAAATATGTTAAATGAATGAAATGGTCACCAAATATAATAAATTATTATTATAAAACATTGTACGCTAATCTACACTATTTTAATGTTTCTGTGGGACAATGTGAGAGACACCTATCAAATTCAATTGCATTATAATATGATATTATGATAATTTAGCATTATATGATGATAGAACTTTAGTAATTATAATAATCATGTATGAATGCATATTTGTCATGTTGACTGAATTTAGGACTGGTGGGGGTGCTTAAGATATTGTTTGTCATTTAGTGTTTATAACAAAATAATACTGATAAGATGACAAAACTACCACGAATTCTACTATTAATAACCATATAAACGGAATTATTGAGCTGCTGGGTTCATGAATATTAATCAGGTCGTCGTTCGCTCGAACTGATTCGCTGAAATCAAAACAGGGATGATGATAGGTGAGCACCGGCCAATGAGATTGCCGTTTGCGCATTAGCTCCGCCCACTTCAGGAGAACCCGGCAGTAAATACACAACCCCCCCCCCCCCCTAGAACTTACATAGCCAAAAATCATGGTACTTATTATTAACGATGCATACTTGATATACATTTAAGATTATTTAATAATTGCAAAGCTTGGTTTACATTAGTCACATAAATACATAAACTGATTGTCGTGAAGTATCTCTATGAATAATGTTTATGTGACTGAATGTAGTCCGTGCATGCATTATTATAATAATAACTAAGCCATCTTTAAATCATATTTATGACCCTGGAGCACAAAAGCAGTCATAAGCAGCAATAACCAACAATGGAGCAATACATTGTATGGCTCAAAATTATAATTTTTCTGTTATGACAAAAATCATTAAATATTAAGATCATGTTCCATGAAGATATTTAGTACATTTCATACCATAAACGTAATTATTGATTAGTAATATGCATTGCTAAGAACAACTTTAAAGATGATTTTCTCAATATTTAGATGTTTTTGCACCCTCAGATTTTCAAATATTGTCCAAACCATACATCAATGGAAATATTATTTATTCAGCTTTTAGATGATGTAACAGTTACACATATCAATAAAAAAACTGACTGGTTTCGTGGTCCAGGGTCACATTTGATTACACAATAAATGCATTAAAACACATATTTAGACGATACCTTGATGGACACATGTTTGTAGTTTGTTCTGAATGGACCGAAACAGGCCACAAACGCCGAATCATACTTTATTCAAACACATCCAAACAAACAAGATGTGTTTTTATCTCAATAAAAGACTGATTTGGTCTCTAAACATCTCGTTTTGTCCACAAACTGAAGTTTGATTCGCCTATTTAGCCGTTTCTGCGCTAGTCTGCGTCGCTTCTCTGGAAGCTAATCTTAGCATTAGCACATAAATCACCGCCCGGTGGCTTTAATCGACATAATAAACGCCGAGATCTCCGCGACGCTTCTCGCTGGACGAGCCCGCGGAGCCGCGGAGCGTCGATCAGCACCGGAACGCTCGGTAAACGAGACCGCGGCGCGCTGAGGCGGATTTAGTGGCGCGAGCTGCGCGGGCCATGAGGAACACTCCCGCGCCGGGCGCGCGCAGCCATCCCGCGCAAAACATTATGCAATAATTCCGCAGCCGCTTCGGTCCGCTCCAAAAATATATTTCTTACCTTTATTGTGCTTTCTTGTGATACACTCGGGAAATGTGTGTTAAATATCACGAAAGCCAGTGTAGAATTTAATACTTTGTTGTTGTGTGCGAGGCCGAGGACGAGCACAGGCGGAAGGACGCGCGGCGCGAGGTTGCCAGGTTTTCACAATAAATCCCGCCAAATTGATATTCAAAAACATCCCGCATTCCAGGGGTAAAATAGTCGTTTTTTTGGCGGGGTTTCCCTGGTGGAACATATATACATGTAATAGTAATTTATAGTAAATACTATCGCGTTTTTGAGCCATACTATAGTAAAGTGTATTATACGGTATAGTATTTACCTCACAATGCTGTATCGTGAACTGATAAACTGTAATAAATACTGTAGTATACTTTAGTTTTGAACTACGGTAAACTGTAGTGTATTGTAGTATAATAGTTGTAGAAAACTTAGTAATTTGTTTATATTATTATAGTTGTTATATTACCATAGCAACTATAGAAATACCACAACAAATTACTTCAAGTACTTTACTATAGTATGGTTCAAAAACACTATAAATCACTATAGTATTTTTTAGGGGCTAAATGTTGGGGAGTAACTAGTACATACGTAATTTAATTAGAAAATAAATTTAACTGTAATCTGAGATTTTTTACAGTTTAGATTAAATTACAGTTATGAAAATGTTAAAGATTAAAGTGTGTTTGATTTCTTTCCAAAATTGCATTGATTGCTCTAAAATATGATACGCCAATATTTCAGGAGTTTAGGAAATATGTTTATTCCATAACGGTGTTATTTTCTATTTTTTAAGAATTAAACCGTTTTTTTCCAATGCATTTGTTATCATAGCTATGCAAAGATTTGATTTCAAAGACATTATCATAGCTAATAATTGTTATTATTATAAATCTATATTTAACGGCAGAATGATCTCAAAGTAAAAAGAGGGGGAAACGTTCTGATTTTGAGGTGACAAAATTAAATATTAGAATCTTAATTCAAGTGAAGATGGATTTTGAAAATCATATTTAAGGATCCCATAAGTGCCTTTTTTGTGGTAAACTCTAAAAATAGTTCAATTCAAAAGAATTGTTTAGTGATTAGCATGTAGAAGATTAGCTGTGGATTCATTAAGCTGTTTAGCCTCTCCTGACAGCCATTCAATAAAACCCTGGTCTCCTTTCTGTTAGCTTTGACTGTCTACAACAGCAAGTTCTGTATATTCATTGGTGAATGACGTCAAGTTGACCGTTCCAATATGGCGGACGCGTCCACGTATCTGGAGCGGTCGATTGTGGTATCTATACATGTCTATGCGAAATATCACGTTATTGGGGATGCTTTAACCCGTGAGTAACAACAGTGTTGAAGTAGCCCGATCCCGCGGGAAAACCGAGGACTTGGCAACACTGCTGCGGAGGAGCGAGTGACCGAAGCGCGTACGTAGACACGGGCACGGCTACGCAAACAGCGCACATGGCGAGATGCGCAGGCACGGTTTTACGCAAATGACGGAGCGCGAGCCGCAGTTACAACCTAACGTGAGGATCAAGATTAATGCAGTGATTAATATGATCTGTTCACTTATTGACCTACTGAACTAAAAAACTCTGTAAAACTAATGATTCTTAGTTTTGGTTTGCAACAGGTGATTAATATAAACATAAGAAATTGTATTGGCTATTTACACTTAAAGGGACAGTACACACCAAAATATACAAATATCCATTATCTTTCTTTCTCCATTAGAACACAAAATAAGATATTCGGAAGAATCTAATATAACCAGACAGACTTGGGTCCCATTAGTATTTTAATCAATACTTTGGAAGTGAACGGGACCCGAAACTTAAGCATAATAAATTACGTCATACCGGTTTGGAATTACATGATGGTGTGTAAATTATTACACATTTTTAATTTCTTGGTGGACTATCACTTTGGTGGTATCGTGGTACAGTGATGATAATAAAAGTGTTTTTGTTTACCATGGTACTTGTTGATGGTCATATGGTATTTACGGTAGATTACACTTTGGCGCATGTCCAAAAATATGAGATTACCATGATACCGTTTCCCAAAACCAATAACAATAACATATTCTGAATGACTATCATCACCAAATGAGTTCCGTGTTACGCACACATTCACAATCAATATTTCATGTGGTACTAATTTTAATTATTTCAAAATAATGATACATATAATTTAAAATATCAAACCTTAAATGATTGATATATAATAACCAACACTATAATGCATGTATTTTCTCTTCATTCATGTCTCAATGCAAAGGGATGAATAGAAACAATGCAAAATGATCAGAAATGTAATTGATATTTTATTGGAGTTGCTTGAGAGTGAAACAGCCAGCAGGGCGGCGATGCTGCACATGACACTGCGTTGGAAAACAAACAAGGGCATACACACACATAGGGTTCATCTGTACAGTTTAAGGCTGGAGATCTCTGGCATTGATATTTCAGGGTCATTACAACAGTTTCGTTCCTCTAAGCTCAACGTTCACCAGCGACAGTTCTCAAAAAGAAACAAAAACAGTGCATGAACTACATAACGTGTGTAATATTCAACGTGAGCAGATCATCTTTGCGCGGTTAAATATTGCGCAATGTTTTTTAAAGTGAGCAGTAGAATAAATAAATGTAGATATCTGTTATATTTCTTTGCATGTATGACACGGACGTGGTTTGACTATACACTGCGCTCATGTAGTATTTACTAAAACGTCTATATACCGTAGTCTCCTCACAAAAAGCTGAATTGTTCCCTTGTCATGCAGTAACAGGGATCCAGTGCAGCGCCTGTAAGCATGTGTGTTTGTGTGTGTGTGTGTGTGTGTGTGTGTGTGTGTGTGTGTGTGTGTGTGTGTGTGTGTGTGTGTGTGTGTGTGTGTGTGTGTGTGTGTGTGTGTGTGTGAGTGTGTGTGTGTGTGTGTGTGTGTGTGAGTGTGTGTGTGTGTGTGTGAGTGTGTGTGTGTGTGTGTGTGTGTGTGTGTGTGTGTGTGTGTGTGTGTGTGTGTGTGTGTGTGTGTGTGTGTGTGTGTGTGTGTGTGTGTGAGTGTGTGTGTGTGTGTGTGTGTGTGTGAGTGTGTGTGTGTGTGTGTGTGTGTGTGTGTGTGTGTGTGTGTGTGTGTGTGTGTGTGAGTGTGTGTGTGTGTGTGTGTGTGTGTGTGTGTGTGTGTGTGTGTGTGTGTGTGTGTGTGTGTGTGTGTGTGTGTGTGTGTTTCTCGTGTTGGACGACGTTTGCTGCTGTTCCCGTGTTGATTTCTATGAAGCATCCTTCATTCTCCACCACGTGAACACGTGAGTTCCTCCAGAAAGCATGACGATGATGTTAATCCTGAAAATCAATAAAGCAGAACATTCGGTTAATAACAGGAACAGAAACAACCTTCAGAGGAGCAAAGCTTGACGCGAGTCTGTCGACGATGATGTCAAACACGTCATGCATTTCAAATAACAGAATATGCTGCAGTGTTTCCCATGCAACAATGACAGAGGTCCAGGTGGTTTCAGGGCATTGCTATATGGTTGCTATGGTGTTTAGGATGGTTGCTAGGGTGTACTGGGCAGTTGCCATGTGGCTTACAGGGTTGTTAGGGTGTTCTGAGTAGTCGTTAGGGTGTTCTGGGTGGTTGCTATGTGGTTGCTAGGGTTGCATTGGTGTTTTGGACAGTTGCTATGGTAATCTGGCTTGTTGCTAGAGTGTTTTGGGTGGTTGCTATGGTGTTTAGGATGGTTGCTAGGGTGTACTGGGCAGTTTCCATGTGGTTTACAGGGTTGTTATGGTGTTCTGGATGGTTACTATGTGGTTACTTGATTGTTATGGTGTTATGGGTAGTCAGTAGGGTGTTCTGGCTTGTTGCTAGAGTGTTTTGGGTGGCTGCTATGGTGTTTAGGATGGTTGCTAGGGTATACTGGGCATTACTATGTGGTTGTTAGGGTTGTTTTGGTCTTCTGGTTGGTTGTTAGGGTGTTCTGTATTGTTGCTAGGGTTGTTGTGGTGTTCTGGTTGGTTGCTAGGGTGTTATGGGTGGTTACTATGTGGTCGTTAAGGTTGTTTTGTGTTCTGGTTGGTTGCTAGGGTGTTATGGGTGGTTACTATGTGATTGCTAGGATTGTTTTGGTGTTCTGGGTGGTTGCTAGGGTTGCTATGGTGTTCTAGGTGGTTGTTCTGGGTGGTAACTATGTAGTTGCTAGGTTTGTTTTGTTGTGCTGGGTGGTTGCTAGGGTGTTCTGGGTGTTGATAGGGTGATCTGGGCAGTTGCTGTGTGGTTGCTCTGGTGTTATGGTTAGTTACTATGGTGTCCTGGGCTGTTCTTACGTGGTTGCTAGGGTGTTCTATGTGGTTGCTATGATGTCCTGGGTTGTTGCTATTGAACTCTTGGTGGATGCCCAGATTAGTAAACAGTTAGTCAACACAATTAATCTCAGTGAGCGTCATCATGTGGTGACATGACTCATGGAAATGATCTGCAGTACCGCTCTCTACCAGCAGAACGCAGTGTGATCAACTACATCTGCTCCTGATCTCACACAGACGAGTATCATATAATTCTGTTACAGGTGTGAGTAGTTAATTCACACTCTGAAAGCAGCAGTCAGACGTCCGCAGATGTAAACAGCCAAAGCGGCACCGGTGTTAGAACAGCAGCCAATAGTAGCGCTCCAAAGCGCAGCACAGCAGCCAATCAGCTCGCAGTCAGCCATGTTTACTCAAGCTGTGATTGGCTGTGGTCTTACCTGCATCACTCCTCCGGCGTGATCTCCGTCTCTTTATGCACCACCACTTTGGTCACTGACATGTCGGGATGTTGTTCTTTAGCCTCTTTAATGGCCTGAGCCAGAGCCTGACCCACAGTGACACCACATCGTCATCACAGGCCACGCCCCCAACACACACACACATCACCATCACAGGCCACACCCCTCAACACAAACACATCACCATCACAGGCCACACACACACACACATCACCATCACAGGCCCCGCCCCTCACACCCCTCAACACACACACACACACACATCACCATCACAGGCCACACGCCCCTCAACACCACACATCACCCACACACACACACACATCACCATCACAGGCCACACCCCTCAACACACACACACATCACCATCACAGGCCACACCCCTCAACACACACATCACCATCACAGGCCACACCCCTCAACACACACACACATCACCATCACAGGCCACGCCCCTCAACACACAGGCCACACAACACACACATCACCATCACAGGCCACACCCCCAACCACACACACACACACATCACCATCACAGGCCACACCCCTCAACACACACACATCACCATCACAGGCCACGCCCCTCAACACACACACATCACCATCACAGGCCACACCCCTCAACACACACATCACCATCACAGGCACACAACACAAAACACATCACAGGCACACCCCACAACACACACATCACCATCACAGGCCACACCCCTCAACACACACATCACCATCACAGGCCACACCCCTCAACACACACACATCACCATCACAGGCCACACCTCTCAACACAAACTCATCACCATCACAGGCCACGCCCCTCAACACACACACATCACCATCACAGGCCACACCCCACACATCACCATCACAGGCCACACCCCTCAATACACACACATCACCATCACAGGCCACACCCCTCAACACACACACATCACCATCACAGGCCACGCCCCTCAACACACACAATCACACCACACACACACACATCACACAAACACATCACCATCACAGGCCACACCCCTCAACACACACACATCACCATCACAGGCCACGCCCCTCAACACACACACATCACCATCACAGGCCACACCCCCAACACACACACATCACAGGCCACGCCCCTCACCATCACAGGCCACGCCCCAACACAACGCATCAACACACACACACACCATCACCATCACAGGCCACACCCCTCAACACACACACATCACCATCACAGGCCACACCCCCCAACACACACATCACCATCACAGGCATCACCAAACACATCACAGGCCACGCCCCTCAACCCTCAACACACACAGGCCACACCCCTCAACACAACACATCACCATCACAGGCCACGCCCCTCAACACACAACACACATATCACCATCACAGGCCACACACCATCACAGGCCACGCCCCAAACACATACATCACCATCACAGGCCACACCCCTCAACACACATCACCATCACAGGCCACTTCCCCAAACACACATCACCATCGCGCCCCTCAAAACACACACATCATCATCACAGGCCACGCCCCTCAACACACACATCACCACAAGCCACGCCCCCAACACACACACACACACACACATCACAGGACACACCCCTCAACACCCAAATAATCACAGGCCACGCCCCCAACTACTGCTATCACAATTATGATAAAAATTTACGCAAACTGCTGAATCCAGTCATTAGAGTTCATACAGGATCATTCTACAAATCACCATCTGTAAACAAATCATCAGCTGATCAACTTTGAGTATGTTACGATAATACAGTCCTTTTACTGAACTAGAATCCAGCAACTCATTTAATATATTTATTTATTTTTATTAATCTTTCTTTCAGGACGTAAACTCTTA
>JAPDDN010000547.1:50000-58458 GCA_027422405.1 Ptychobarbus kaznakovi
TTTAATAAACTTTTTTGAACAGTAAGGTTTTTTTAAATAAAATATTTTATTAATTTTACTATTTAAATATATATATATTTTTCTATTTGAATATATTTTAAAATGTAATTTATTATTGTGATTTCAAAGCTGAATTTTCAGCATCAGTCATGATTTTCAGAAATCATTATAATATTCTGATTTAATGCTCAAAAACTATTATTATTATGTTGAAAACAGCTTTTTCAGGTTTCTTTGATGAATAAGAAAGTTCAAAAGAACAGTGTTTATCTGAAATATAAATATTTTTAATATTATAAATGTCTTCATCATCACTTTTGATTAATTTAATGCATCCTCGTTAAATAAAATTATTGTTTTCTATAATTTATTTCCCCTAAAAGAGAAATATGCTGACGCTATAATGTTACAAAAGCATATTATTTCAGATAAATGCTGATCTTTGGATTTTTCCATTCATCACAGAATCTTGAAACAAATACTGTTTTAAATGTTTATAATAATAATAATAATCAGAAATGTTTATTGATCATAAATCAACATATTATACTGATTTCTGAAGATCGTGTGACACTGAAGACTGCTGAAAATACAGCTTCGATCACAGAAATAAATTATAGTCTAACACAATCACTTAGAAAACTAGTTATTTTAAATAATACAAAATATTTCACAATTTTATAATTTGTACTGTACTTTGGATCAAATAAATGCAGGCTTGATAAACATAAGAGACTTAAAATAAAACAAAATTACTGTTCAAAAACGTTTGACTGGTAGTGTATATGCCTATTGTTTTTATTTTCATGTTTTAATTATTATTATTTTTTTCTTGCATATTGCATTGCTGGAAAAGACCAGCAGGTGGCGACGTCACCAAACACACTGCAGCAGCAGAATCTGACCTGCTGGTGGCGCTAAACGCCAAAACTCAAACCAGTGTGATGAATGTTTTTACACAATAAAACGTAAAGCTAGACCAGAATATTGTGACAAATTTTGAAGTTGGCTTAAGAAAGCTAGACAAAAGAGACTCTTATGAATAAACCCTCAAATCCAGCAGCAGCCAGAGCGCAACATAAAGATGCTGTCGTGATTAAAGCAAAGCAACAACAGCATTCTCCAAAAACAATGAAGAAAACGGGCTCCTGCTCTCAGGGTCGGTGAGAAGAGCCTCAAAACAACAAACAGCGACAGCGAATTCCAGCCAGACCAAAACAACTGAACTCGTGTGGAGCTCTGGCTTCGGAGTTCGTCTGAGATCTCAAAGCCAGGCCGAGGAGAAGCGAGACGCGGAGAAATCCTACCACTCGAGCCGCCGGAGAGCGCAGACGCATCTTACTGGACTCATAAGATCTGCTGATCCGCAAACCCTCTTGAGATCCGGCGAGCGTCTCTTCTGGAGGTGCGCCGGACGACGAGGCCGATATGAATCTGTAGCTGGCCGTGTGTTTCTTCTCGGGAACCTTCGGAGGGACTTTTGGTGGAACGTCGTCGGAAACACCAACAGAAGGAACCTTTATGGGTTCAAGCTTTCCGTGGACCACCGTAGAGACCTTTTCTGGTACCTTCGGAGGAGTTTTCTTCGGAGAAACCTCTTCAGATACGACAGAATAGGATTTTTTGGGAGGAAAAGGTTCTTGTATTGTGATAGAAACCTTTACTGGTATCTTAGAAGGAGTTTTCTTTGGAGAAACTTCTTCAGATATGACAGAAAATTGTTTTTCTAGAGCAAATCTTTCTTGGTTTGTTGCGGAAACCTTTTCTGGAGGAGTTTTCTTTGGAGAAATCTCTTCAGATACGACAGAAATGTGTTTTTCTGGAGCAAACTTTTCTTGAATTGTTGCGGAAACCTTTTCTGGAGAAGTTTTCTTTGGAGAAACCTCTTCAGATACGACAGGAATGTGTTTTTCTAGAGCAAACTTTTCTTGAATTGTTGCGGAAACCTTTTCTGGAGAAGTTTTCTTTGGAGAAGCCTCTTCAGATACGACGGAAATGTGTTTTTCTAGAGCAAACTTTTCTTGAATTGCTTCAGAAACCTTTTCTGGAGGAGTTTTCTTTGGAGAAACCTCTTCAGATACGACGGAAATGTGTTTTTCTAGAGCAAACTTTTCTTGAATTGTTGCGGAAACCTTTTCTGGAGAAGTTTTCTTTGGAGAAGCCTCTTCAGATACGACGGAAATGTGTTTTTCTAGAGCAAACTTTTCTTGAATTGTTGCGGAAACCTTTTCTGGAGAAGTTTTCTTTGGAGAAGCCTCTTCAGATACGACGGAAATGTGTTTTTCTAGAGCAAACTTTTCTTGAATTGTTGCGGAAACCTTTTCTGGAGAAGTTTTCTTTGGAGAAACCTCTTCAGATACGACGGAAATGTGTTTTTCTAGAGCAAACTTTTCTTGAATTGTTCAAACCTTTTCTGGAGGAGTTTTCTTTGGAAACCTCTTCAGACGACGGAAATGTGTTTTTCTAGAGCAAACTTTTCTTGGAATTGCTTCAGAAACCTTTTCTGGAGGAGTTTTCTTTGGAGAAACCTCTTCAGATACGACGGAAATGTGTTTTTCTAGAGCAAACTTTTCTTGAATTGCTTCAGAAACCTTTTCTGGAGGAGTTTTCTTTGGAGAAACCTCGTTCAGATACGACAAAATGTGTTTTTCTGGAGCAAACCTTTCTTGGATTGTTGCGGAAACCTTTTCTGGAGGAGTTGTCTTCGGAGAAACCTCGTCAGATACAATCAAAGGAGGTTTTTCTGGAAGAAATGTCTCCTGCACTATGGTAGTAATCTTTTCTGGAATCTTAGACAGAGTTTTTTCTGGAGGAAGCTCTTCGGATACGACGGACGAGGGTTTTTCTGGCTCGACTAGAGGACGTTGTTCTTGTACTACAGTAGAAACCGTCTCTGGTGTCTTACGAGAAACCGTTTCTGCTTGGACTGGAGGAAGTTTATCTGATTCAAACGGAGGAACCTTGTTTATAATGACCCACCCGTCAGACTCCTACATGTAACACACAAAGATCATGTTAGCAGACTGGAGGAAAAGCACGGTTAGTCACGCCTGATCCATGAAGCTCAATGACTCACATCATTCATCATGATTATGAGCATCTGATGAGGAGCTCAAAGATCATTGGAGGAATGGATCACCTACCACATCACCCTTCTCTTCCTGCGGCTCCAGAGCTGCGGCGGCCACTTCCTGTCTCTCCACCACTGCTTCCTGTTTGACCTAAAGCAACAGACAGAGTCAAAATTATGGAGTTGTGTGAATGCCCTATTTAGTATTTTTGTCTTGTTTCCATTAAAAATATCAAAATGTTCTTGAAACAAGATACATCTACTTGAGAAGCAAAATTGACTTAAGATATTAGTTTTGTTTTCTGAGAAATTTATCAAAAATTGGAGCACAAAATCAGTCATAAGCAGCACAGGTATATTTGTAGCAATAGCCAACAATACATTGTATGGGTCAAAATTATACATTATTATTTTATTCCAAAAATCATTAGATATTAAGATCATGTTCCATGAAGATATTCCCTACCGTAAATATATCAAAACTTAATTTTTGATTAGTAATGTGCATTGCTAAGAACTTCATTTGAACAACTTTAAAGGTGATTTCCTCAATATTTAGATTTTTTTGCACCCTCAGATTTTCAAATATTGTCCTTGTCACAGACAGGTAAGTGAAACACAGGCTGGTTTATTAGTCAAATGGCAGATGGGATTTCGTGGAGAGTAAAGACAGGTGAGTGAAAGATACTGATACTGTCCGGCAGAGTAATAACGGTCTTATCCTTGCAGGATAGCAGGAGCAGAGGAGTCCGAGGTCGAGGGGAAACAACTTAGGGAGGATCGAGGGAGAATCTCTGGAGAGTCAACGGGACACTGGAAGGTAAGTAGCACAGGTGAGTCAGGTACTGTTCGGGGTAGTGAACGGTAGACCGGACAGTGAATGACTAAGTGCAGCGTGCTTATAAATGAGACTTGATTGGAGATCGGCAGGTGCAGGTGATCAGAACACAGGTGAGGGAGATCTGGTGTAAGTGGTGGTTGATGACTTAGGTGATGGGGAAGGCTGTGGCAATGTGACATCTCTGACACTACCCCCTCCCCAGGTGTGGCTCCTGACACCCTCAAGTGGCGGCGGGGGCGCCCACGGCCTCTGGGTGTGGGACGATTCGGATGAGTGCGGTGGAAGTCCTCAAGCAACATGGGATCCAGAATATCGTCCCGGACCACCCAGGAACGCTCCTCTGGTCCATAACCCTCCCAGTCGACCAGGTACTCAAGCCGGCTACCCCGCCGCCGCGAGTCCAAGATGTTCTCGACCTGGTAGACCGATGGTTGGTCTAGGATTTCTGGAGGAGGAGGCTCGTCTGGTTCTCTGATAAGGAAGGAGAAAAGGGTTTAAGGAGTGACACGTGAAAGGTGGGATGGATTCTGTACCTGGGTGGTAGGTGAAGCTGGTACGTGACTTAATTTATCTGCCTCTGTATCCGGAACGGACCGATGAAGCGGGGACTCAGGTTTTTACAGGGCAGGCGGAGGCGCAGATCTCTAGTGGACAACCAGACCCTTTGTCCCGGATGGTGGGTTGGAGCAGCGGCGCGGCAAACCCTTTTTGCCTCCGCACTGCCCGCTGGAGTTGGGTGTGAGTTGAGTCCCATACTCTCTCAGAACCAATAATCCACAGCTGGCACCTCGGACAGCTCTCCCGACCAGGGGAAGGTAGCCGAGCATGCACTGGAAGGGTGTGAGGCCGATGGAGTTTAGTGCATACTCGGCCCAAGGGAAGAAGCGGCTCCAGCTGTGTTGGTCCCTGTTGCAGTATCCCCGGAGGTAACGTCCAAGCTCCTGGATCTTGCGCTCAGTCTGACCATTTGTCTGGGGATGGTAGCCAGAGGACAAGTTCACAGTGACCCCTAGCAATCTGACGAGAGCTTTCCAAACTCGGGAGATGAATTGCGGGTGCAGGATTTCCGCTGCTTCTAGGGCTGTGGGTAAACCTGAGAGGGGAACTAGTTTACAGGCTTTAGAAAAGCGATCTACAGTCACAAACACACAGGTCTTTCCCTTCGAGTTGGTTACAAATTCGATCCCGATGTGCGAACCACGGACGTTGGGGAATGGGTAGGGGCACGAGCTTACCTACGGGGAGGTGACGAGGAGTCTTGGACTGGGCACAGACTGAGCAACTTTCGGACGTACCTGGAGACATCACGGGACATGCTGGGCCACCAGTAACGGGGTTGGAGGAGCGAGAGGGTCCGTTGGCTGCCTGGGTGTCCAGAGCCCGGTACTTGGTGAACCGAGCCCAGAAGGGACTGCCGTTGTGAGGTGGGAACATATATTTTCCCTTCTGGGCCTCCCAGCGGAGCAGGTTCGGTCAGAGTGGTGGCTTGGATGTCCTCGTCGATGTTCCGTTGAATTGGACTCATGATTAGGGCTGGAGAGAGGATTGGCTCAGGCTCAAATGGTGCATCAATTGCAGTTTCGATTCCCTGGACGGTAAGTGATGGTGAATTGGAAGGTTGCCAAATGGATTGAGCCATCACAGAGATACTGGAGATTTTTGTGATCGATAATTACCCCGAATGGATGGTTGGCTCCCTCCAGCCAGTGCCGCCACTCCTCTAAGGCCAGCTTGATGGCTAGTAGCTCCCGATTCCCGATGTCATAATTCTGCTCCACTGAGGACAGCTTCTTGGAGTAGTATGCGCAAGGCTGGAGGCGAGGAGGCTAGTAAGTGCGCAAGGCTGGGAGGCGAGCACGGCCCCGACTCCGTTGGTATCGATCTGGAGTGCTGGGAAACACGGCCCCGACTGGGGGCCGTGATGAATGCTGGAGACTGGCGAAGGATGGGGGCCGTGATGAATGCAGACTTCAGATCTTCGAATGCTTCGTGGGTGCTGGTGTTCCAGGACAAAGACTTAGGCTTAGTAAAGACGTCAAAGGGGCAGTATGTTGGCTGAAATCCTTGATGAACCGACGATAGAAGTTTGCGAAACCGAGAAACCTCTGTAACTCCTTCACCGTCTGGGGACGAGGCCACTCTTTGATGACTGTTACCTTGCTCTGCTCCATTAGGTTTCCATTCTGACTAATGATGTATACGAGGAACTGCATGGTGGGGCGATTCTGAATTCGATTTCTCCAACGAGGATGCATGGTGGGGCTGGCGGATTCTGGGAATTCGCATTTCTCCACGTGGGCGGCGATGCTCGGCCAGATGATGCTGGCGGAAGGAGTCTTCTGTTTCTTAGGACCTGCATATTACTAATCAAAAATGACATGGCGGCGATTCGGCCAGGTTTCAAGGAGTCAAATTATGAAAACAGCCATGCAATTTACTAATCAAAAATGACATGATTGTTGTCATAAAAGAAAAATGATCATAATAAAACACTGAAACATGCAGTTTAATGCAATTGATTGTTGTCGTGCATAAAAGAAAAATAAATAAAAACACTGTGCTGTTTAATGATTGTCCGTAACAAGCAGTAAATGTAATGATTGTAAGTGAATGAACTGATAAACAGCAGCAGTGTTTGTTTGCTGATCCGTCTGAATATGTCATGTTTTACAGCACAGACGCTGCTGGCAGACCATCACCGGCTCTAACCTCGAGTCAGGTCCGTCTGGTTTAAAGTCACACACATGGGCTCGTGAAGATCTCACCTCATCCGGCTCCAGCGGCTCGATCATGGGCGCTTCGTCCAGACGCGGCGATCGCAGCGGAGACGAGGACAGACGCTTCTCCCACTCGGTCAGACCCGTCCGGTCCGGTTCTCCCTCCAGGAACGTCCGCTTCAGCTCGCTGATGTTGGTCTGATGCTTCTGCGGCTCGTCTGGCGCTCGCTCCATCTCCTGAACAAACACAAGTCAAGCCAAGTCTGTATTTACAGAGCGACAGATGGTGTCAAAGCAGCTTTAATAGTGTGTCAATAATGCAGAAGCACAATAACAAACACTCAGTTTTCAGCTAAAGGCAGTCCAGCTCAGTTCTGTGTGATCAACTCGACTCGGTGCTGCTCGCGTGGTTAATGTTTCAATGAAATTAATGACTATATTTTTGCACTTTTTTTAGATTTAATTGTAGGTAAATTATATTTGTGACCCTGGACCACTAAACCGGTCATAAAGATGAATAAATAATCTTTCCATTGATGTATGGTTTGGACAATATTTGAAAATATGGGATCTGAGGGTGCAAAAAAATCTAAATATTGAGAAAATCACCTTTAAGGTTGTTCTTAGCAATGCATATTACTAATCAATGGAACTGAAATTCATGGAACATGATCTAAATATCTAATGATTTTTGGCATAAAATAAAAAATTATAATTTTTGCCCCATACAATGTATCATTGTCATAAAGGCATAAGTTGTGTTCCAAATTTGAGGTTTGAGCTTTCGGCCGGATTGCATTTTGTTTCCAATGCGATAATTTTTGACTGTACACGTATATCTAATTTATCAGGATCATTTGACCTTTTCAAACCATGTCAATGATTTTGTGTGTGTGTGTGCGTGTGTGTGCATGTGCGTGTGTGAGAGAGAGAGAGAGAGAGACGAGAGGAGAGGAGAGCTGAGAGAGATGTGAAGAGTGTGTGAGTGTGTGAGTGTGTGTGTGTGTGTGTGTGAGAGAGAGAGAGAGTGTGTGTGAGAGTGAGTGAGAGAGTGTGTGTGTGTGTGTGTGTGTGTGTGTGTGTGTGCGTGTGTGTGTGAGAGAGAGAGAGAGAGTGTGTGTGTGTGTGTGTGTGTGTGTGTGTGTGTGTGAGAGAGATAGAGTGTGTGTGTGTGTGTGTGTGTGTGTGTGTGTGTGTTCACATTGCAAGCGCTAAAAACTTTACCAATTTCCATACCAGTGAAAAACAAAAAAAACAAAAAGTTACAAGTTAGATTTTCCGGTCCAAACCGACCAAACAGCAGCAAAACAATCCTCAGCGAGTGCTCAAAACAAACTCCTTTATTAATAAATTACTTCTCATGAGAATCACATGCGATTAAATCACACAGAGACGATGCGTTATAAACTTCTCTCTCCTTTAATTTGCCTCATGAAACTAAAAGAGAGAGAAGTAAATGCAATTAACTAATTAACTGACTTGCTTGAAAATCTGCTCCACAGCACACACTGAGAGCTAATCACATAATGTGTTGAATTCATTTTCAGCTTCACACACACACACACGCACGCACGCACGCACGCACGCACGCACACACACACACACACACAGAGAGACACACACTCACACACACACACACACACACACACACACACACACACACACACACACACACACACACACACACACACACACACACACACACACACATCACACACACACACAACACACACACACACACAAGGCAAGGCAAGTTTATTTATATAGCACATTTCATACACAGTGGTAATTCAAAGTGCACACACACACACACACACACTACAGTGCTGC
>JAPDDN010000587.1:0-40581 GCA_027422405.1 Ptychobarbus kaznakovi
CATTAATAAAGGCTTGTGTTCTTCCTTTGAGGAGATGACGCACTCGCTATGGAAGGCTGACTGTGTGTGTGTTGTGCCTCTGGTGCTGTGGATGATGAATGGTGATTATTATTTTGGTGAATGTGCATGGCAGCAGTGCTCAACAGCTGTGGCGAGAGGGCAGTGTATGTGTGTGCGTGTCCTCTTTTAAAAACACTATTGAAATATTTGTCTGCACGCCTCAATGGCATTTAATCTCCTGTTGTTCATCAGTTTCCACTTGATTTATTTCTTCACCTTTGCTTATTTATTGAATTTAATTACACACAAAACCGCGGATCGGTGGCTGCTTGTTTGTGCGAGTTTACGCGAGCAAAGTTTTTACTTTTTTTTATTTTTACGCCTCCCTCCCTCCCCTCACCCCATACCCCTCTCCCCCCAAAATCATTAATTGCAGACTTGGTAAATTGATATAAAACTGCAGCCAGGCAGCAAATGGTGCCAAACGCACCTGTATATGAGGCAGAGGGACGAGGGTCTGTGGTTTTTAGGACAAGAAAATCTGCTGGTATAGGAGACATTGTTGAACCAGAACAAGGTCAAGAGGTTCTTGAGTGATTTATAGATCATATGGATGCATTGGAGATGTGTCTGTGGGTGACTAATTTTAGGGCAAGCTGCCCGCAGGCATTTATGAAAGTGTGTTAAGGTTTGTGCATTAATGTATGCATGCTAGGGCGCAAGCCTGTATGTGGGATATAGCTGAAAGACTTTATATACTCAAAATATTTATTTATGTTTATGTATTTGCACTAAAATGCCTTTAAATTGTGATTTTGTATTTTTATTTTTAATCAGTTTGACCAAACAACCACTATGTTGTCAAATTAATTTTCTTGAAATATTAATATGCGTTTCTGAATTATTTTTTTATCTATTGCATATGCGCCAGTTTTAGTTTAGTATTATTTATATGCCATTCGTTTTTTTATATATTTAGAATTATCTTGTTTTTAATTTTAGTTTGAGTATGTTTGTGTGCTTTTGTAATGTTTATTAGTATTTTAATTAATATTTCCACTTAGCATATTTTTTTATTTCAGTTTAATTATATATATTATATAATATATAAAATTTATATATATATCTGTTCACTATCTATCTATCAATTCTATGAAAACGTTTAAATTTTAATATTTTAAATTGTTAAAATTGTGTGTATTTTTTGTATATCAATGTAGTTTATTTAATTATAACTAATAATTATATATATAAATTTTTTTTGTAGGTTGTTTTTTAAAACTTAATTTTAGTTACTTATTTTTTGGTTAGTTTCCAAGGCAAATGTTCTATATTTCTATACTATAGGTTAGGAATGCACAATATAACTGTTCCAACAGTGTCATATCTGGCTTTATGCTCACTTGTCACATATACATTGTGAAACTAATCTAATTCGATGTTTAGTGACTAAATTCATGATGAAATTGCAATATTCACAGCATTGCTTAATTTTACATCAGCCTTTTACCATTAATATATCTTGAATATATAATATACCATCCAACCTTGCTTGGGATATATGTTGTGTTTTGTGTGTGTGTGTGGGTTATTGAGTCAGAGAGGGAGTGACAGTGATGACCTCCTGCCAGAGGGGAAGAGCTCGGAGCCAGAGGCCTGCTTGTATGTTTCAGCATCAGCACTGACCCTCGCTGTCATTTCAGCTGATGAACTGAAGGCCGAGGATCTCCCGCAGATACACACTCATGCATAACACACACACACACACACACACACACACACACACACACCACAACACACACACACACCACAAACACACTCACACACACACACACACACACACTATCACACACCTCCTGCACACTTAGTGGCGATTAGTAGATTAGAACGCTGCACTATGAAATACTTCACTGTCTATGGCACATCTATGAATCCGGGGCATCTCAGTAAATCTCTGCTCCATAGGAAGAACTTTCACCCTTACATGCTACTATCTACACATGTTCTCCTGCAGTGACTTAAGTGGCGGCTTAGAGATAAGATTATGAAAATCAGGGTGTTACTAAAACAAATGTTCCATGACATAATACGTCAGCATACTGTGAAATAAAATAAGGCAACAATAAAATAAAATAATAAAAACAGTATTTTACAGTATCAAGAACCGGATCAGTAGTTTTCGGATCACCAGTACACTGAACCTGGAACCGTTTCTTTCGGACACCTCCGATTTGAGAACGATGATCTGATGATACTGCTCATGCGTGTAATTTTTCAAGCGGACGTAAAGCATGTTATCCAAGTATTTTGTTTAACATCAGAATGTGTGATAATATAAAACATATATTTTTTATTTTAAAAAAGATGAATGTATCTAATCTATGTACTTTGTTCAGTTGAAGATTCGGTTTGTCAGGGATGTTGGACCATAATTAAGACTAATACACGGTGGCCGAGAGAGTTCAACCTGCTGCAAATAGAAAAAAACACCTGCAAATTAAGGAATCAACTTCCTCAATTTTACAACGCACACACTTCAAATGCTCACAACACAACCAAAAACGAAACGCGCTGCAAATAGAAAACACGCCTTCAAATTAAGAAAACACTGAAAGCGCGTGCAGTGTGCCGGTTAGAGCGGTTCTCGTTCTCGAGTCAAGAATCGGTTGCAGCGGTTTTCGGATCACCAGTACACTGAACCGAGGACTGTTTCTTTCGGACATGTCTGATTTGAGAACCGATGAGCTGATGATACTGCGCCTGCGTGATTCAGCAAACAGTGATTGCCTTCTATGACTGGAACAGCACGTCTGAAAACTAGTGCTTATGGATAATTGATTCTGTGCTAATGCTATGGTGCGGGTAAACCAAGGACCTGAATGAGGGCGAAACTTAAGTTTATTTAATATCAAATACATCGCAATGGATTATGTATAGTAAGTGGATTATGGTTTCTGCCTGATGGCAACTAATTTATTAATTCAAGACTTAAATCCTAGTATGCAATCATGCACTGTATGACACAAAACTCAACTGATCAGGCACTGATAGCTTATGACAATTATAATGCCGGGGACGATAGATTATATAATTACATCATCGCGAATGACGTCATTAAGTTAGGGCGTAAAAGAACCGATGAACCGTTTCTTTTAACCGGATCATTGAAACGAACTGTGTGAAAGAATCGGTTCGCGGAAGAGAACCGGACTTCCCATCACTAACACTGAGACTAAATATGCAAACGCCCCTTATCCAACCATACCGTACATTTTGAAAGACTTAGCCTATAAGATGTATTTTGAATGTCCAGTAGTCATCAAATAACATTTTAGTCGGGTCTCGTCTTGTTAACGAAGACTATGTTTCGTCATAGTTTTTATAATCAGATATTAGTTTTAGCTCATCAACGTCTCGCGTCTTAGTCACAGAAAAAAGGTTCGTCGACGAAATTAACAATGTTTTTGTATATTTACTTACTACTTTAGTATTAAAGTAACTCAAATTAAATATAAAAATAATTAAATAAACTGAAATAAAACTGTCTTAAAATCTATCTTAATTGCTAAAAAATAAATAAACTGGCTTTTCATGAAGTTTCCTGCTTTGCTTGGTGGTGATTATGTGGCACAGGATCAGCAGCCTGGCAACTTGGGAGAGAACATTTGGGCTGTCATCCAACCGGCTCATAACATCATGCATATAGAAGTTGTACATGTAGATATGTCATTTATAAATGTAATTTTATTTCCTATCATATTTTAGAGAAAGCCATGCTTGCCATGTCATCTGAAAGCAAATCACCTGCCGTTGTTACGAATCAAAAGTGCCTACAAATTCTTAATATGCTTAAGCATTAATAAATAATTATTAAATATGGTGTGTCTGCTTGTATAGCCGAAGTCACGTAACAATAAAAGGGCAATGTAAAAGGGACACACACACAGAGCAGCAGTAGAAGAAACATTGACACACACAGTTGGAATGAGTTTGGCGAAGCAAATAACTCCCATTCAGGGGCTTTCATGCCTGTCCGCCATTCTGCTATCTGAGGCTCCCGGGCTGTGCAAAGAAATCTCTCGATCTCTTTCCTAGGCTCGCAGCCTCGCAGCGTGCCGATGGCATATCTCCAACACACCCTGATGTGACGAGCCGGTTGCATGGCAGTCTGACGGATTAAGGGCCACATACTGATCCAATCCTCGCCCCTCCCCTCCCCTGCTCACCCCTCACCCTGCCAGCCCGCTGATATTATGCCACATCGTCAACGCCAGCCAAAGCAGCAAACTTCCTAAATGGATAAACTGGCGTTTTTTTGTCAGAGATAATGACCAAGGCCATTTAGAAACCCGACTGGACATTTTACGACTTCTCGGAGCAATGAGTTTGATCTTATGGGTCTTTGCTCATTGCCCTTCATCAAATTTACATGAGTTAAAAAAGTGGATGTTACTTTTAAAAGATTTATTTTTTTCAGAAGATCACATCTGCACATGTGCACAATATCCATGCATCACTGGCGGAGCCCTGCAGTATATAAGGTCCATACAGCACTATTAGATTGCTCAGCGGGTGCTGATTTACACTCCCTGTCATGGGCTTTTTTTTTTTTGAATAACCAGGGCCTCTTTTGGAAAACGGCATTAAAACAAAAGACTGTATGAAGGGATGATGAAGAGGAAGGGTTGAGAGCAGGGTCTTGAATCTCATTTGATTTACATTCTGAGGGATCCCAAGGGGGAATTAGGAAATTAGCTGAGGAGAAACCAGCCCACGATTGGCACAGGGAGACTTAGCAGTGTTGCGCCTGACTTAAAGGGATTGTTCACCCAAAAATGAAAATGCTGTCATCATTTACTCACCCTCAAGTATTTCCAAACCTGTATGAATTTCTTTGTTCCGCTGAACACAGAGGAAGATGTTTTGAAGAAAGTTTGTAACCAGGCTGTTTTGGGGCACCATTGACTTCCATAATGGGGGAAAAAAAAATACTATGGAAGTCAACGGTGCTCCAGAACTGCTCTGCTTCCCACGTTCTTCAGAATATCTTCCTTTGTGTTTAGCAGAACAAAGACATTCATACAGGTTTGGAACTTCTTGAGGGCGAGTAAATGATGACAGAATTTTCATTTTTGGGTGAACTATTCCTTTAAGGCAAGGGAAAGGCAAGTTTATTTATATAGCACATTTCATACACAGTGGTAATTCAAAGTGCTTTCATAACAGTTAAATAGACAAATAAAATAATCATATTCCACAACAAAAACAAATGAATAATATGATACATTTATTACACAGTATTCAAAAATACTATTTTTATACAAAATAATAATTTGTGTTTTCATGCATGCAAATCATACAAATGCAAAGACAATGATATATTTGAGTCTTTTATGGATTCAGTTTCCAACCTGCAGCTAAATAGGTGGAGCTCACTCCCTTGTTTTGCACCCTTGGTATTTCTAACTGACTCACCTACTGGATTTAAGGTTTATATTCGTGAGCTGAGCAATGCTGTCCTATCAGGTAAAGGCATTCCCCTATGTTAAACCTAACCCTAAACTGTAATTAAGTCTGATGATCCTGTTCTGTTAGGTTTCCACCAGCATATCTTTCCCTGTATTTGCTAGATATAGAAGCATGCTAAACGAGTAAAATCTGCACCCAATGCTGTCTCATGCAACTTAAGAGCTTGTTGCCCGCTGATGGAGCCTTTACTGCAGCTGAACTGTTGTGGCTCTGGGATGGAATTCTACTAGGAATGGCCACTTCTTACTTGCATAGTGTTGCCTTTAAACTGGGACCAGGAATAGCAGTCATAAAAAAATTAGTGAGATTAGTCTGAGTCTGAAGTTTCCAAAGCTAAATAATCCTGAATAAGACTGTTGGTGAGCCTGGTATTTAATTCAGTTACATAAAAATGTAGGGCTTAAACACTGTGCTTAGAAGAATACTATGCTTATGCAGACTGAGTTAGAGCCTTTAAAAGTTTCTAGTCTAGCTGTTGTTGGATTTTTAGTTAAGACTGGCAGCTGATTTTTTTCTTTAAGACTGGTCAGTTACATAAAAATGTAGATTAGTCTGAGTTGAATCCAAAAAATAAGACTGATTAACCTTTGGCTAACTGCTAGTTGGTCAGAATAGTTCTTAAGACACTGTCTTAGAGACTAAGTTTATGTAACTGGCCCCAGGTTTGTTTGTTTCCCGGCCTAGTCTGGCTACTATGTTTTGCTAGTATTTTAGAGTTTTGAATGCTTGGAGACAAGCTAAACCAGCTATAAACCAGCCTGACCAGTTTTAAATTTGCTTAGACCAGCTAACTATTTTAGCAATTTGTCAGCATTTGTTTGATATAAAAAAAACTAATCAATTTCCACCACTTTTCTCTTCTTTTTTTATATGGGTTAGTCATTTACAAAGGAAGTGAATGGGACTAATCCATAAACATCCAAATAATTAATGTTTTAATAGTATAGGCACAATACAAAATACATATGCATGTTAACCTTTTTATGTAAAGTTATGTCCAATTTTACAACTTTGTTGCCATGACAACACACTGCCATTAACCATAAAATGGAATTTAAAAGGAATTTAAAATGTAAATTAAAAGGAATTTAAACAGTTGTTCAGCTCAAAAAAAAATCATGTTGATTGGAAGTGCCTCACTGTAACTACCACCTTTTTCTCTCTCTATTTTTTTAAAGAAAAAAATGTCAATTTTGTGTGTGTGCATGTGTTAAGGAACAATATGTCGCAAATGCTATTGATTGACCATGACTTCTACTGAATTCGGAATATTGCTTTAAATTCTGCTTTTTTTAAGCAGATGGATGTGAAAATGTGCAGGGAAGCTGTTATACAGCTAAATAAAGGAATTCAAGAAATCAATTCACCTTGATTTCCTTCCTTAAAACCTTTCTTCTTCTCTCATTGGTTTTATTGCCGAGGACTCAGCTGGCCTAGTCTGAGTTTCATGGCTGTTCTAAATGTGATTAATTCATGCAGTAGTTACACTACTCTGGTCACCACTCACAAGAAAAGTACTGAAGTATGCTTGTCGCATTAACTGTGCTAGAAATATGTAGCATTAAACATGCTACGTTTCAGAATCCTTTCATTAAGTCTTACACGTAATCGTTCCACAGTAGTAACACAATCAACTAGAAAAGTGTGAACCCGAGAAGGTGTCGCCTTCCTCGTATTTTCAGGAACAAACGGTAACCTTTTTTCCCCATGTACCTTAATTCAGTTTCCTGCCTCATTTGTTGTTAACACAAGCTCCTGAGCTTGACTGCTTCAATGGCTCATGTATTCCATCTCATGCTTGGCCCCCTGCATTGCCGCTACTAGTTTGCCAACAGAGAGCAAACGACCCGACCCCAGAGTGTCGAAAAGATGTGCCAGCATTACTCTCCATTACGACATGTGCTCATCGAGGGTTTCATCTCCCCTCCAAACTCTTTGTTCTTTTATGCATTTGTAGATAAATAACCAGGTCCCATATTTGTTCTGACATCTTTTGTTCTTGTTCAGATGTACATGAGGTGTCCAATAGGACTGTTGAGGTCCAATTGCATTGTGAATCTTCTGTGCTAACAAATGTCAGATGCATCGATCGACAGCAACACACCAAAATAACATGGAAGCAGTTGCTGGGATCCCTGTGCTCTAGTAAAAATGAGTGAGCTTTGGTGTGTGCGTGTGAGCGCATGTGTTAAGGGGCAATTGAAAACCCTACTCATTAACTCCCAACTCAGCAGTTCCAAGTTTTCATGGATTAATCAATGCTAACTTGCTTTATCAGAGCCACTTATCTCCCCTATACAGGAATTAATGCTTGTCCCTGACCAGCAACTTGATAACAGGAAATATTTCACATTGCCAGTGTGCCGAAACACTTCAACCCCCTTGCCTCTGGCTCCCTCTTACTCACTCTTTCTTAAACATCTTTGAGAACGATGCATGTGCACGTGTATGGGTTTGTATTGACTGTGAATCCAGATCTTATATTAGTTCATTTTGCACATTTCTCTTCAGTAATTTGTAACCGTACCACATTAACACGGTACACACTTAATGGAGCTTAGATAAGCTGCCCTATTCCCCAGGATCCAAGCGAATAAGATGCACTCCAATGCATGGAAGTTACCCAGGTATGGGCCTTAAGTCTGGCCCCGGCACAGAGGGTCAATTCTGGCTTGACTGACAGACTGAATCCCCTCTTCCACTCATCGTCTGGGTGAATGCTGCTGCTTAATCTTGCTTCTCCAGATCGATCATTGGAGGCAGGCATCTCCTTGGCCAATGGGGCAGGCAGTTTGTCCTGTCTCTCTTCTGCCTCAGGTACTGTCTCAGATGTGTCGGCCTAGTCTGATGAACTATTTATGTACGCGTTTATTTATGTATTTATTAGATACACTTGCTCAGTAGTCATACTGCCCAGTCTACCTCTGGGGAAGGTTACGCTACAGACCAACAGCTAACTTGACAAGTCATTTGATTTTGGCAGGGTCGTAATAATATAACAGTTTGAGTTGTTAACAACCTAGACCCCTTTCCCCTCCCTCCTTACCGCTGCCCTCTTTGTTGTCTAAAGTAATTACCAGCTCATTATGGATGTAAGAAATATCTACTAAGGGATTATGCTCGAAATAAAAGGCGTGAAAGCATAAAGTGATGGGAAATGGACCCTTGCAGCATCTGTAAATAGCTAAGGGGATTGTGGACTAAGCTCCCTAGAGAGTCTTCTGTGTACCACCCCCACTCAACTCGACGGCTGCCACAGTGGCGCTCAGAGCCACATTGAGTGTGTAATTAATGTATTTACTGTATGTACCGCTGGCCTGCTCGGCTCCTCTTCAGTTAGGGGGCATATTCGACTGGGAGCTAACAGGGGCACAAGGTTACAGCTGCTCCAATTTTCCTGGCCCTCGCTCTTTCCACCGCTTTCTCTTTCCTCGTGCTTACGTGATGTGTGTCACAACAGCTACACCATTAGAGTTGGTCTTTTTGACAGCCAAATAGCGTAAAATTGTTTTGGCTTGTGCTGATTGCATCGTGTAATGAATAGATCGTCCTTTAGACTTTTTCTCTCCTTTCGTCTTCATGGCGCCGTTTCGAAATCATGATGGAGAATGTTAAAAGTGCTGAGTCATTTGTCTGATCGGCTAAGTGAAACACATTTGGAGCAAATGAGTCAGGAAAAGAAGTGATTGAAATAGCTGTGGAAATTTCCATGAGAGAGGAGCTAGAGTTTCTGTAGAGGAGCGCGTGGGCTGAGGCAGATGGAGGCGAGGGTCTAATCCCCTCACACACATACACACTCATACGCTTCACCACAGGAACATTGAAGGGCAAGTGTTTGAATCATTTAAAACTCTAGGGAACCGGATCTATTCCAGTGGCCAATGACATGGCATGCTATGAGTGCATGGCCATGACCCGCAGTGCTGCTTAATTAACGGACACAAGACGTAGAGTCCAGAGACACAAAGATAGACGGGGATAGAGGCATATAGAAAGGAACAGTAAAGATGGATGGCATTGGAAGGACTGATCTTTATCGTGCCAGGGTTTACTGGTATTGAAGGTGTAGTTAATTGGGGTTGGGGTGATTGCCCCACCTGTCTCCAACCTTTTACATCTGTAGTAACTTTTATGCATGAGAAATCAAACCGTAAAATGAAAATCGCAACAGCTAGAATCCCGAGTATAATGTCAGATGACTCGTAAGTCTGAAAGGATCACTGGATGCTGCTAACATGCATTGCGGGACCTTCCCTGACTAGGCTAGTCATTGGAGATATGACCCTGCATCCAAAAGATAGGCTTGCTGCCCAAAACCTAGGAGATTTTGATGATATAGTTGTCCCTTATTTAATCAACTGGCAGCCTTTATTTGGTGTTTGTTACCCTCCTTTGACCTGTGGGGTCTATTAAATGTCACTTCTCTTTAAATGAGAAAGAGAGACAACTTTGCCCAACTTTGCTTCACCTTTAAAGGTCAGGTGTTGCCATGGTGACAATTGCCCCCCCCCCCCCCTCAAAACCAACCAATCTGTGTCAGCTTCCTTTTGGTTTCCCACTTGTTTTCACCTCTGTATATCGCTATCTCTCACTCCCTCTCTCGCTTTCTCTCCAACCTTCTCGCCTTCCCTTGTCCTGGCAGATTACAGGATGTTTTTCTTCAATGTTTGGCCTCTGATATGGTGGCTGACGTTTTTATTAAAAGTACTAGTCGTGAATGTGGGGGCTTAAGTGAAGGTGCAACAGGCAGGACAGACGCGACCACACTCCCCCGTACCACCACCATGGCCAATTGATGAGAATTAATGCAGTGGACGATATGCAGAGAGGTGGGAGAAACCAGGAGGATTAGAACTTGAGCTTTCCAGTCACGCTACAGCAATTTATTAGAATTTGTTTGCTTGGCCCTGAAGTCTTCATTCCCCAACCCTGATGGAACGAGAGAGAGGCTGGAGGTGGGAAGAGTGCAGGAGAGGAGGGGCTTGGGAGCCGGGGAAATGGAGATCCAAATGAAGACACAGTCAGCACAACCCGACTTCAAGGGATTTAAGCCACTTTGAGAGTTACACTGCTTCCTAATCAGGCACAATGCGATATGAAGTAATTTACCCATCTTTCCACACTGAAAATTAATACATCAGGAATTTGGAACAATGATATTTCAGTGTGGGTGGGGCTATCTAGTACTCTATTCTTGTTTTTTTTTTTGGTGTTGAACCCCATTTACATATTAAAAATATTGGAACTTTAGATATAACTGATGGTTAGAGGGCAGAAGTTAAGTGATAGTTCACCCACAAAATGTAAATTCTGTCATTAATTTTCTCACCCTTATGTCGTTCCTAATCCGTAACACCTTTGTCATTTTCAGAACACAACTTTAGATATTTTTGATGAAAACCGAGAGCTTTCTGATCCTGCATAGAGAGCAATGTAACTGACACATTCAAGGCCCAGAAAGGGAGTAAGGATATCGTTAAAATAGTCCATGTTCTTACAGTGGTTCAACCATAATTTTATGAAGCTACGAGAATACTGTTTGTGTGCAAAGAAAACTTACATTCTTCAACCTAAATGAAGCTACGAGAATACTGAAATGTAGTTATATTAACTGAGCTAAAAAGTATTTTTAACAAAACATGTTTCTTCTTGACTTCACATAAATGACCATGGTGTGAAATTACATAGTAAAAGTTGCATTTTAGATTTTCAGTATACTCTACACCAAAACATTGGTAATTATTCATAAAAATGGGGTGAACACTGATGTACATAAAGATTCCTTACTACCTTTCTGATTGAACATGGTAGTTGCTTTGCTGTCTTTGCAGTAGATATCAAATTATCTTAATTTGTGTTTTGATGAGAAGGACTACAGTTGGGTAATACATCATGAAGTTTTAGACATTAGTAAGTACCACAAGGTTGTACAAAATACAACATCTTGTGAATTTCTGAGAAGTGGTCAGGGGATATGTAACTACTCATAATTTCAACAGTCAATCCACAGTAAAGGCCAAAGCCTGTAAAGTAGCCCCACGAGCCCTCTGATGAAGTCTTGTCTTCAATGGATTGAAAATTCCCCGCCTTCAGTCAATCCCGATCTGCCCACTGTCTTGCCAAACCCCCAGACAACATCGTGCAATCCATGCATTTAGTTTTGACAACAGGAACACAGAATCATATTAACTAACATGAAACCAGTCGCCGACCTGTAACGTTACACTCTCACTCAAAGATGGACATCTGACAGGACTTTACATGAGGTGGATCACGTTATGTATAGATAAAGAAAAACTCACCATGTCTATATAGTCATTTTAAATTATTTCAAGCATTTCTTCAGCGTAGGCAACATTTTTTCAAGGCAGCTAGATTTTATTCCAGCCACAATTAATCATGTAAATAATTACAAATTATGTACAAAGTCATCCTGTGCATTTTTTTTAAACCATATGAATTTCTTTCTTCCATAGAACAGGAAAGAAGAAATTCTGAAGCTTGTGTTGGTCGCTGTTTTCCGTAAAGTTGCAGGAAACAGGACCTGGACCTTTCAAGCTTCAGAAACGGCACAAAAGCACCATCAAATTTCATAAATGAGGACAGTATGACTTATTTTGCGGTGTTCAGGGGCGTCATGCACTTATTATTTTTGAGGGGGCACAGCAGGTGGGGTGGGGTGTTGTCACACCAATAGGCTAATGTTTTACTTAATTTTTCCTTTTTTAGGCTATTCGAATCAAAATATTCCCAGTAATTAAAATGTAAGTAAATGCATTTTGCACCCCTATATCATGTTAGTTCATCTATAACTGGCGATGGGCAAATTAGCCTAATGTTCTATTAGGGTCATTCTATGGAAATGTCCATTTTATTTTTAACAGAAACAATACACTTGTTTTTTATTTAATTACATATAATTCCTAACACATCTCAAAAAAGTTGGGACAAGGCCATGTTCCACTGTGTGGCATCCCCTCTTCTTTTTATAACAGCCATGCTGGGGACAGAGAAAAAGTGCTTTATTTTGAGGTCCAAAACTGGATTTTCTACCATTTTAAAATACAATAATGTATTCATAACTATCAAATATATGATGTAAATGACATTTCATACAAAGCTTTTAGTTTAACTCATTGGTATGACCTGCTTTATTGTTTGGGAATTGTAAAAAAAAACTAGAATACAAATGGATTAAACTACTTAATTTAGTGAGAATACCATGATTGACAGCGCTGATAACATGTGGTTCCCTTTTAGTCGATGGCGTCCCATTTCACTCGTACTTTTGCGTCGGAGACACTGTATGGCCTTGAAAAAACGCTCGCTTCTGGATCATGTTTAGATATGCCTTTTTTGACCTATATAGTTTTAGCTGGCAACGGCAATGGCACGGTGGAACTGCTTGTGTTCCCGACAATTTTTCTGGAAGTTTCCTGAGCCCATGTTGTGATTTCCATTACAGTAGCATTCCTGTATGTGTGCAGTGCCGTCTAAGGGCCCGAAATCACGGGCAACCAGTATGGCTCGGTTCCGGCGGCGTTGACCCTTACGCACAGAGATTGTTCCAGATTCTCTGAATCTTTGGATGATATTATGCACTGTAGATGATGATAACTTCAAACTCTTTGCAATTTTTCGGAGAAACTCCTTTCTGATATTGCAGTTCCACTATTTTTCGCGCAGCATGGGGGATTGGTGATCCTCTTCCCATCTTGACTTCTGAAACACTGCCACTCTGAGAGGCTTTTTTATACCCAATCATGTTGCCAAGAGGAAAAGTTGCAATTGGTCCTCCAGTTTTTATATGTACATTTAACCCATACAGTGTCTCCAACTTTTTGCAGTACTCGTTCCCATATCTCACGGAAACGAGGTTATGATAGTAACTCGAGTACATTTGATATGTTATCCTTGTAAAAATATAAGTTTATGAGATTTGTAAATTATTGCATTCTTTTTTATTCGTGAAAATTGTCAGTGTCCCAACTTTTTTGGAATCGGGTCTTGTATATTAAGATACAATGTCACTGGTGTCACCTGACCTTCAATAAATGATGGTATTACCAAGTAAATGTTTTTAGATGTTCACCTCAGCTCTACAAAAAAACATTAAATTATATAAATGTGAAGTATATTACAGAAATGGCAGTAATTTATGTACAGTATTCATAAATTATAAAAAAGGTTAACAAAATATAATGTGGTATAATTTTAAATGTTAATACTGAAAAATGATCTTGTCTTCATATTGAAAATTCATTTAGTTTTGTCTTGGGTTAAGACATTGCCATACCAAACGTGACAGACATTTATGTAGAATGGCACATTAACTACACATTTTTTTTTCAAATCCGTCTTTGCGTAGTACTTAAGTAGCATTTGTTTAATCATAAATTATTAGGTGTCACCAAGTTCCCTGTGCCTTAAAATATTTCTTTCTTCCATATAACAGGAAAGAAGAAATAATGAAGCTGTGTTGGTCGCTGTTTTCCGTAAACGGACTTTTTATTTAATGTGAATTTAATAAAAAACTTTGTAAGATACTAATTATAACACTTTCATTGTACAGAAACACAGCAAAGGACATTTACATTATCAAAGAACGTAATAATTTCATTATCAAGATTTCTGTCTCATAAAAACTCCCATTATAATTGCTGAAGCAGTTTGAACTGTGAATGGATATCTTTCTTACATCGTACACATTTTTTGCACTTTGTTGTTTCTAATGAGAGAATTCTTGAGGGAATTCAGTCAGCAAGCGCGCGCCTTGAACTCATCTGAACGTCTCTGATTGGTCATTGCATTCATAAGCTCAACAGAATCGTGTGTGATTGGTTATAATACACATAGCTGTATAAATGCGTCTGTATTTGGTTCAGTGTCAGCCAGCGAACGCAGATTTTAATTTAGCAGCTGGTGATATGACGCACTGAACGTTTTAATCATGAACGATACAATGTGATTGTATCAAAATCCACTTGGCTCAAAAATCTGATGGGGCACGTGCCCCCTCACTTTGAATGGGCATGACGCCTCTGGCTGTATTATAAGTCTTCTGAAGCAATACAAAAGCTTTGTGTGAGAAACTGACCTTTTTTAGTGAACTATTCCTCTAATTTGATTCACTTTGATTTGCCTTTGAGTCATCTATGCAGATGTCAAACCCTGATATATCTTGTATATATAGTGTTTATATACCACCCCCTTATTCCAAGTTCAAAGACATTATTGAAGAATTTATGAGGCAGAAGTTGAGTCAGCTTCATGAATGAGGTGTTCTCACGAATATTCTCCTTTCAGTGATTAGGAAAGATACAATATTATCCTGTAATGTCCTAAAATGAGTGGCACACGTATCACCTTGTCGACAAGAAGTGTGTATGATGAGGATTCTGGGTAGAGAAGCAAAGTTAGAGAAGAACTATAACACTAAGTTGGTGTGATGCTGGGAAGTGGGCTGCAATACGATGTGACAGACATTGAGTCAGCTTCTGTTCTTCAGGGCCTGAGCTCAGCAGGAAAGCATCTCTTTGGCCATGCATTCCCAGCGTGCAGTACGGATGCTGCTTTCCACCTTATCAACTGCAGCAGGAATTTAGATTGCAAGCAACGGCGCAAGAGCCTGAAAAATTATGACAAGAATCCCTTGGAGAACTTTAAAAGGAATGTGTTTCTATATCCTTCCACATTATTTAATGTTCCAGATAAACAGGAAATGTTTATTATTAAATTAAAAGAGAAAAAACACAACCATGAATGCAAAAAACTGCCCTTATTAAAATATATAATTCATATTCACAACAGGGACCTTTTATTGGTGAGGAAAATCTATTTTGCTGCCCTGTTTGCCCAGATATATAGCAGACAGATTTATCTCAGCACTATAAATAATTTACTACTTCTAACTCCAAAAAAATCATGACCCAGAGAACTGAATTATGAAATTTTACATATTCCAGTGATAGCTTGGACATTAATTAATTGATACCAAAATCGTCTAAAGATTTGAAAATGAAATCAATACATCTTCAAAGGCCCAGGCTCATAAATAAGTCATAGTAAATAAACATTATACATCAGCATGCAAAATGAATGGGAGGTTGTATCTCTTACAGAATCCTGTATCATTGATTGTCTGAAATGTTGACATTAAAAACTTGTGTAACATATCTGATAAAAGCAGTATAATTTAATATAAACTTAAAACTTTCGGAAAACTCAGGTAAACTCAGAGTGCCATTTGAGTGGTATGTCAAATACGCAGTGCGAGAATGCTAAGCTAAAGGCTAGCTAGCATATGCTGGTGTTGACCCTCTGCAAGCTTCTGTTTTTCAACCTGTAGCTTAGCATTGACGATTATGACAGATGTGCGTCAGTATTGCGTGACTATTTAGGAGGTATTTGCATATTTATGCTTTACAAGCATAGCGCAGGGAGCTAAGGCAGGCTGGGTGGCAGCTTAAGTGCTATCTGAGTGTATGTGTGTGTGTTCGTGTGGCTGCATGCTGGCTTTATGGTGACGGGGTCATTTACATATAAATGAAAGTTGCCGATCACATGCGGCTGACCCTATTTATTCTGGCGGACGGACAGGCAGGCCCGGCTAGCATCGACACACTGCCAAATTACTCCAAATTACCACATTTCCATCTCCACATCGGCCCTGTCAAACAAGTTCTCATTGTCACCACGTTTTCTCTTCCTTTTTTCCTCTTGCTCTTTTTTTACCATTTCTTTCTCCACCAGAAGGAATAAGTGTAATTGGCAATGGACAATTTAAAAGGGTTGTCATTGCCTGTGCTAGGCACCCGGACAGCAACCCACCATATTTAAATAGAGAGATAGGTTTTGTATTGGGTGTGAAACTGAGACAGTGTAGGAAATACCTCAGAGATTATTGCCCATCGGAATAGCGGAAGATTCTGTCATTTAGCTGTCACAATTCTTTATCCAGCTAATATCTCGTCAGACAGCTTCTTTCAAAATGAGAATTTGAATGTTTCATGCTTGCAACATTAACAGTTGACTTTCTTTAATTTGGTGTTGGTGCACACTTTACATTACTAATCGCAGACTAGTGCGTCAAATCGGTGATTGGTCTTGGCTGAAATTTTGGATTCTCCCAGTTGTTATTCCCGAGAGAGCGATTCTGGAATAATCCATCCTGATTCTTGGATCTGAGAAGCAGTGGTATAGAAATATTGAAGTTGTTCCCTTACATTGTCTATCCATGATGAAGAGAAATCTCTGCAGCAAGATCTCCCAAATACCATTTATTTGATATTCCGTGCACCTAGAGCATCTATAATCTCGGGTCTCTTCAGAGCAAGAAGCAATCAGTAGCACCATGAAATCAATGGTGAGGACAATTATGAGTGAGCGTGGAGGTTAACTGGACGTATATGTCCATGCTATCGTGATGCAGCCTGTCAAATGATGGTTACCCGTCTCCAGTAGGAATAGGTCAAGCGGTCACTGCATGACAGGACCGGGACAGTGACTCAAGACCTCTAGAACCTGAGGCTAACCTATCTAGTCAGTAATGTCATTGGTGACTTTGGGATTCTATTAGTGGCCTTGGAAGAGGAGCTGACCCAAAGCCCAGCAGTACAACCATAATTGATCTGTCATAGAAGATGCCCCTGCAACCTCCCTTGTGGCCCCAGCTGAATCCCCCAAAAGTCCGCTCCATGTGTCTCCATCTCTACCTGGAGAATGAAGCCATAAAGTGGCCTGAAGGTCACATTTAATGATGGAGGTGGAAAATAAAGAGGCCTGAGATGTTGGATACCGACCATAATTGCCAGTGAACAGTGGGGTTATTTGATATTGATTCTCAATGAGGGGAATCCATGATGTCTATACAGGCCGTTTACGTGTCTGCTAGATGACTTCAGGCCGGTCAATATCGCTGTGCGGCACCTGGGAACCCGAGGAGACCCTCCACCCCGAGGCTCATTTGAATGGGTGAATAGTTATTGGTTCCCTCTCCCCTGCAGCCGCTGTGTGGCCTCATTTGTATTTTTAGTGAATTATTCTGGTTGCACAACCTGAAACCACTTAAGCGTGTCACTTAGCATTTGTTGAAGTTTCGCCGGGGTGCGGGCCTCATCAGGTTTCAGCCTGTGAGTCTGCGGTTAAGTGCCCGCTTGTCATGTTTATTTATTTCATTCTTTTTCTTTTTTATTTTCATTTTGTAATGCAGGATTGCAATGCTGATGGTGGCTGTCTAGGTTGTTTAAACCAGCAATTCTCAACCGGTTTTGCTTTTAAAATTGGCGATCTAACACAATCTAGTTATTGGTTATCTAGCTATCGGTTATTGGCAGATATTAGAGCTTTTGCCTTTACATGTATAACATATCTATAAATGTATAGATATTTAACATTTAGATTACATTTGCCATCTTCTAACACTCACTTAAAATCTTTAAAAATACAAATAATTTGGTAACATTATTAAATCTAATCTTTTTTTTAAATCTCAAAATACATTTTTCATATTGTAATGTTGTGTTGCATAAGTTTGCTTGAAACATTTTAAAATACTATTTAATTTATTTATTTTATTATAGAAAAAAATATCATGAACTTTTGATATTGGCTGTTTATTCAATCATTCTTGGTATCAGCTAGAAATGTACTATCAATTTAAACAAAAAAGCATTACATTTCAGTATTTGCCGTTTATTTATTAATGATTATATGTTTATTAATAGTGTCCCAAATTTTACAATCAGTGTATTTATTTAATTGTACCTTGTTTAGTTTTCTTCAGAGTGTTTGAGGGTGAATTGTCATGCAATCTTTCCGTATTAGCATCTTGCTACATTGGCTACATTTTCCTAAATGAGAAATGAATTAGTGCCAAAATTCTATAGAGTTTGATTGATAAACAACTCTCCTAAATCTACGAGAAGCGTTTTACCCTGCCTTTTGAAAGTTGATAAACATATTTATTTTGCTACATGACTAGCTTAGCATTGTTATTGTATATTATATTGTTTTTCCTTGATGTCCACAAATCTACCAGAACAGACCGTGAATATTTTTTTGCATCACGACCCACCAGTTGAGAACCACAATTTTAAACACAGCCAAAGGATAGAGAACAGGTGAAGGTGTCGCCATAATCCTGCTAAGTCGTCATTAGATTACCTGCCGGTGTCAGTTAAATGCTGCAAATCCGCCGAAAAATCATCCTGACTTGAAACTTGAAAACATGATGATCTTAAAGCCGCTATGTCTGATCCCAATTTGAATAATCTTAACTGTTTGTATGTGGCAAGATGCCTAATCCCTGTGACTCACACTATAAGGGGCGCTCACTTGAACGCATGACGTACTAGTGTGGAAGTACAAATGGCACTGAATATTGAAATTGCTCCCTGGAGGCAATTACTCATTCTTGTTCTATATCTTGGTCTTCCTTTACCATGCCACATATTTTGTTTTGTTTTTCCTCTCTCTCTGCAGGAGAGACTCTTCCTGGTGCCACTTTAGTATGCTTGGAAAATCACTCACAAATCCACAATATACATTATAAATGAGGCATCCGATCCGGCATAGAGCACCATTTGTATGTGTCCATCTTTCCCTCAATTCACACACAAACACAGTTCTGATGTCAAGTGTACAGTGGCGGAGCAAGTGATCATGATAGGAATATGTTGGGCTTCATGCCCCCTGGCCACATGTGTTGTTGATTTGTCTCCCCTAGACTTTTTATTGATTTATTTTAAACAAGGTGGAAAAAATACTTGAGAAATGAGAAGCCTGAGGTGACAAGAAAAGGAATACAAAAAGTAAAATGGACAAAGTTGTGGAGGGCGATTTAAAAATTACAAAAACATTCTTTTTTTTAGCATTTTATGAATGTTCTGAATTTTAATTTTGTATATTTTAATTGTAAATGTGACATTTAAGAATTGAATTAATGTGTGTGTGTGTCTTGTTTTCTAATTGATTTTAAATAGTTAAATATGACCCTGGACCACAAAATCAGTAATAATGGTACATTTTCTGAAATTGAGATTTATAAGCTTTCCATTAATGTATGGTTTGTTATGATAGGACAATATTTGGCCGAGATACAATTATTTGGAAAATCTGGAATCTGAGGGTGCAAAAAAATCTAAATATTGAGAAAATTGCCTTTAAAGTTGTCCAAAAGAAGTTCTTAGCTATGCATATTACTGATCAAAAATTAAGTTTTGATATATTTATGGTAGTACATTTATTATTTTATATTCAAGGAAATGTATCTTTATTTAATATCCTAATGATTTTTGGCATAAAAAAGTGATACTTAAGACTGGTTTTGTCCAGGGTCACACTTTTTTTTCAAATTATAAAATTACAACTTTTCAAATTCCATTCTGATCTGAGAATGTCTGAAATAGCTTGTAGCTCAATAATATAAAGTTGTCGAAAAAGATTAAATTATTTTAAGAAATAGCGTTTACTATCTGTAAATGTTTATACTCAACAACACTGGGAAAAAAAGGGGTCATGGAGAGCAAGGGAGGAACAGATATTAACTTTATTGAAAAAAATCACTTTGATTTTTCTCCCTTTCAGTGGTTTATAAATTATCTCCAAGCACAGAATTGGCAAAAAATGGCCATCTGTGACATGCCACAGTTCCCACTTTAAAATTACTCCCTGCCTAGTGAATCTGAAGTTGTGCTCTACCTAATCGATGCCCCCATTAATTCTTCTTATCTTGGTTTTAACGTTACAAGTCTAGAGTTTAGCACTCCACAAAAGCCACCTATTCGGGATGGGTCACCTTTATAAGTCTCAGGCCCTGCATTGATTTTCAGCAGGACTTATTTCATGACCCAGGTCTTTGGGACAGGACACAGATGAAGATGAACTAAGAGGCTAAATCACTTTTCTTTGGCCTCTTTTTTCACTCGCTCTCCCTTTCGCTTGAAATCCCCCCACCCTTTCCCATAATTCTCTGCTGTCATGTTTCCAGTGGAGTGTCCAAGGCGGAGTTTCAGAAAAATACACTATTTTTTTTTTTTTTGCACCAGGATGGATACATTATCTGTCACGTTTGAGTTGGTTTATGTGAATTACTAGCATGTGTGAACACGCCTTTGCTGGCGGTGGGTTAAAATATCAAGTGCAATGTGTACGCGCAAGATTTCTCAAGCATAGAAGGCTAGCAGAGAGGGTTGACTTCCTCAAATGTAAATCCTGCATGATTTATCAGGTTTCCATAGCTTTACAAATGAATTATGAAGAGTGTGTGAAAAAAAAAAAAAAATGAAAGAAAGCAAACCTTGTGGCAGGAGGCTCATGCAGAGTGCAGGGCATTCACTCTTTCATTCTGTCTTGCCGTCTTTCTTCCAGCGTTACGGACATCAACGTTGACACCTTTAAATGCGATGCTCCTCGTTGAATTAATGTCGGGGTAAAATAAATGTCCCTGGATGGTTGTGTGCATAGGATGACAGGAAGCGAGCATCTGTCAATGTGGTGGGATGGACACAGGTGGCGGAAATGATTATGGAAATGTTTATGGAAGGGACTTGTCTCTCTGTGGGATATGGCTTAAAGAAAGGAAGGAAGTCGAGAGAGCTAAATCAACCCACAACCCTTGGGATGTGTCTTAGTAAGATCCCAAGTGTAAGAGAAGATGTCCCAATATACATTAAGGGCTTCCTTGCATACTGTATCCCCATGTGTGTATGTAACCTATGACCATAGGAATCTGAATTTCAACAGCGAAGTTCAACACATTCTCCATCCCAGGTGTGTGCATTAATTAAATATGTTATCTAATGATTATGATTTCAGATACAAATAAGAGTGAAGTATTCTTAGCTTCTTTACATTATCCATTAACGTATCCATTTATTTTCCAATAAAATCAGTGCGAAAAGGATGTAAATATATTCTATAAAAAGGTAGACTGACAATGTCATAGTTTGTATTTTTGATGATAAATAGTTTTGTTTAACTTTTAGTCATATTCATTATTTTTAGTTAATTTGACTAAATCAGCATCTAAATTAGTCAATTCAAATATTCAATATACATTTTAGTTTGTTCAAAACCTGTTTTTCTGAAATAACACTGTTCATTGTTGTCATACATTATGCGTTAGTCATCCGTGTTTTAGCGCATTGTTACCTAACTAGCATATATATTCTGACATGATTACACATTCTGACTAGCAATAAGGACCTCACATTTACTGTTTTTGCATAATTTTGTGCAGATGTAAGTTGTGATATTACGTTTATCTTGTGTATATATGTAATTAATCTCATATGTATATGTTTTACCGAGTTAATTAATCCGCTTGCACAGCGCTTCTGTTTCCCGGTGTTCATTCACGGTTCAATTTATGCTGCGTTCACGCTATGTTGCAATTACCGTAATTCTGAGATGACAACACGTCACGTTCAACTGGGTGCTGTTCACGTCCTCGAACTGGGGATTATCCATTTAGTGTCAGTCAACAAAACTAACCTGCATGAAAGAATGTTAATGGCATCTATAAAACACAATACAAGTAACAGTTGCTATGCAAATGCGTTATTATTTAACTTTATAATGATTTATATATATATTATTACATGGATAGCATGTATGTCTTTCATTTATGTTCACATTACTTTTGTATGAAGACACCTACATTGGCAAAAGTAAATTTTCGTCAACATGAATTTAAAAACGTAAATATTACGAAATAACTGTTTAATTACATTTTACTACTGGAAGTGCCGCCATTTTTCTCTGATTCCGCGTGAGGTGCAGCAGTCATGTGGTACAAGCCGTAGCTCTCAGAAAACTGCCAGTTCACAAGTTGTAACATAAAAGTTTTTTCAAGTTGGTATATTGTAATTATGGTAATTACGATATGCCGTGAACGCACCTTTATGCTCAGGTAAATTCACGCCATTATTGACTATGACTAGGTTATATAAAACAGTCGTATTCCCGTCATATTTTCGTTGACAGTATGCTTAAATTTAAACGTTTAATGATTTCCTCGATGCGCACTTTTAATCTTTTATTGAGTCAGAAATTTTGCAATTTAGATATTAAAACTGCTATGAACACCTTGACAAATGCATGTAAAGTCCCGTTCCCTCTATTAAAATCAATATAGATGTACTCTGAGATGGACAGACACTTACATCATGTTTTTTGCATAACTGCATCGTGTTTTCACGTAGTTGGAGTCCTTCGGGGAGGATATGGAAAATGCTGGAGTTCATCTGGCTGTCAGCACAGAGGTCACGCTAGTTCAAGGTCTAAACTGCCGCGTGTTTTATTTAGCCTGTTTGTATCCTCCATGTATAGGAGGATGCAGGGAAGGAGATATTTTAACAAAGCATCTCTCTTTAGGTTGTTTCATGAAGGATTTAACTTTATTATATGGCATAAGAAGGAATTTAGCTTGTGTGATATTTTGCTGTAAGTTATGAACTTCTTAGCATGTGTTGAGGGTTTGTAACATAGGCTACTAAGGAGAACACTTATGTAGATAGTTTTAAAGTCACTAATTCTATGCTTTTGGAGATTCAAACAATCACTATCAACTTATTCTTTATCTGTCTACTTTTTGTGTTTCACGGATGAAGAAAATCCTATGGGATTAAAGTAAATTATAACAGAAATGTTCTTTTTGAGTGAATTATTCGTTTATTAATTTTTTATGTATTCATTTAAATTGTTTTGCTATACAAATGTTCTGTTATGTATTTTTGAACAAATATACAGAAGGTGACAACATATGTAGACAAAAAGTTAATTCAGTTTAGTAACTCTTAATTATTCAACAAAACAGTGAAAGCTAAAAAATAAGGTGGTTTTCATTTAATTTTGGTTGTATTAAAACTGTTTTTTTTTTACTAAACAGAAAAACTGACAAAACTGAAAGAAAATACAGTTAATGTTTTTCTCTGATGTTTTTCAATAAAAACTTTGAACATAACTTCACCTCTAATATTGCTAGAACAAAATGTGTGTGTGTGTGTGTGTGTGTGTGTATATATATATATTATATATACGTACATACATACATGTATCAGTTAGGAATCAGTTTGATAGATAAATAGATATTTAGTTTTATTTATGCAACAAATTTATTTGAAGTGTTCAAATGTTAATTTTATTTAAATTAAAATCACTGGACTGTAAAATTAATCAACAAGATGTTTCGGTGTCTAACCTTCATCATTTGTAAAAACAGGAACATTTTAATACCTGGATGATTTAGGTATGGATTTACATAGAATGTATTTGAATGACTTTTTTTTTGCACTATTTAATTATCATCTCTGGATGTACTGTACGATACATCAGTGATCAAATTAGTACAAGCCCTAAATTGCATTTTTGTTTTATTGCCTGAATCTGTCTGATTGGATTGATAATATAAGCAGATAATGAGGGTCTAATTTAAATCTTATACTCTTTATCTATGCCAGAGTGGAGTTGTTATTGGCGTTGAATTGGACTGCAACCGCAGACAGATGGACTAAACATGCTGGGTCCTCGTTTAGTTTTAGTCCTTACAAACACACTCACAATGACAGACACCGAGCCACATAGCCTCGGCTGTAAAACACTGAACACACAAAGATCTGTTGTTTCACTATCGATCGTCAAGGCAACGGTGATTTAGATCACGTGTGAGATAAGTGTGCTGAATCGTAAGAAATGGACAATGGTTGAACAATAAGACTGGTAAATTGGACACACAGCTTTTTAGGTCAACAAAAAAGTCCTCCATTTATTTAGCTAGATTATTTGGTTAGCTGTAACTTGCTTTTTGCTTTTAGCACAGTTTTTTTTTCATGCTGTCCAAACCCTGTCAGAACTGACCAGCGACCCATTTTTGAGTTGCAACCCACTGGTTGGGAACCGCTGCAGTCGGGCACATTACCATTATTGCATCATCTCTCATGGCAAATAGGTGAATGGCTTTGAGCAAATGCCACTTCTGGCTTCAGGTCTTTCTCTCTTTCCCCTTCCATCTGTCTATCCTCCCATCTCCTAGTCGTTCCCCCGCCTTTTTTCTGTCCACACCTGACACTTGGTGACTTGCATCACTGTCTCCCTCTCTCTCCTCTACCTCTTTCCTTTCAGTTCTACTGTTGTCATCCCCTCAGGACTACGAGGTTGAAAGAGGTTAGCTGTGGCATGGAAGAGTGCAGGGTTGCTTAAAAAAAGACAAAAAACTGCAAGCTGTGGTGAATTGCTAATAGGCTATCATAGCGCTGAGAAGGCGTTGGCTCGCCGGAGGTCTGTAACCCATTAAAGAAACGTCAACTCGGCATAGGTATGCCGGGAATTATGGGTCACTGACCGGGAAGCGGTGCTGGCCACCCATTGGTCAGAGGAGTGCCCTGTAATCTGTCACAATCCTGTAGCGGCAGTGACAGCAAAGGGAGCTTCCCCCTCGTTCCGCCCCGGCAGGGCATAGCAAGCACAGAGCACAATACCATGAAGCCCCCTGAATGCTGTATTAGCACATCCTAAAGAGATCCGGCAGTCGAAATGCTAAGCTTACCAGAGTGTTCACATAGTTGTGTTTATACATAATACTTTATTTAATCTGGCCTGGGGTATTTCTAAGCAGAGATGTAGTGCTGGTTTTAGCCAGATAGACAAAGAAAAAGTATTGAAGCCTCATGGAATACTCAAGGTCAAGGTTTCATAAGTAATTTAGGTCAAGAGATCTCAAGAAAGCAAGTTCCTCTAGATCTCGACTTTCTCGATTTTGAAGACTTTTGAAAAATCTTGAGAACGCAATCTTGTTACTCTAAAATTATGAGAAAAGTAAGGCAAAGCCTTGAGAAAACAACATTGGTTGTGGCGGTCTCACAAGAACAAAGTAAAAACTGGAGAAAACAACAAATTGTTATTGAAATACTACAAGAAAATTAAGTCAAGAACTCAATAAACAATCTTTTTTTAGTTCTAGATTTTAAGAAAACTTCTTGTTTTGTTGGGATCACAAGAAAATTAAGTCAAGAACTCAAAAAACAGTTTTTTCTGTCTAGATCTCAAGAAAACTGTTTATGTTGAGATCACTTGCCCATCTTTTGGTTTGTTGAGATCTTGAAAAATTAGAATGAGATTTGGACAACACATCCTTTGTTAGATTGAGACCACAAGGAAATTCATGACAAAACAAAAAACAATAACCATGCACTCTCATGGCTTCCTTAGATGTGTGTAGATGAGTACAATAGTATTTAGATATATTCATTATTCATGAGAAGGCATGGCCTAATCATCAGAGGGTGAGTTTTTTTCAGCTTGGAATCTTTTACTTTTAAAGCCGTCATCATGAAACTTTGAAGACATACGACTAGCTAAACATGATTGCCAACATTTTGACATGAAACGCCACCAATTGCTCTTCAAATAGGTTCTACGAGACAAGGCTGGAAATGAAATTGATAATAAAAAGAGATCAAAACAAACACCATGGTGCTTCTTAGGAATTTGTTGACAGAGATTTTTTTCCTCCAACAAACCTCACGTCTCTTTCCAGAAAGCGATTGCTTTCTTTGAGCTGCAAACGCCTTTACCAGAGATGTCTGGGAAAGATGCCCTTCCCCTGATAAAAGACCACGGCAGCTGTGAAGTCAGGGAATCTCTCTTGTGCACTACCTTTCTCTCTTTATCTCACTTTGACACTCCGGTGACTGGCTTGTGAGCGTTTGTAGGATTAGAGCCTTTTATCAATTCTTTCTTTATTTGTTCTTGTTGAGTTTTTCAGCTCGGACCTTTCATCCACATCCAGGTAAACCTGTGTTAAAACTGGGTTCACTCCAGGAAGCATTGTACACGCTCATACAGACACTGTTTTTCTGATAGTCTTCGGTTGGATCCTGGTTGTAGTGCTGTGAAAGGTCAGCAGCTACGTCTTGTGGTGCAAACTTAGGACGCCGAGGAACATTAAGGGGAAAATATTTAATCTAGACCACTGACCTTTTGAGGGACGTCAGACTGAAAGCGCACGCTTGATGTGGCGTAAGATAACTTGACGTTAGTTGGACCGCAGCATTAGATATTTTCAGAGCACTGCAGACGTTCCAGATTGCTCTGAAAGTGCGGTGTCAATGGTTGAAGGCACTGGAGCTACATGCGACCTCCAGTATTGTGCGAATTGCATAGAAGCTATTGGAGTTTTCGACTTCAGACGCTTGCGATTGACAAGTCGGTGCAGTCGATACTCTTATCAGGACTTCCACAGAGGTGCTGGGAGCAAAATACCTCACACGCACATGCTTGCAGACACTTCTTCACCTTATTCTCCATTATCCATTTTCTGTCTCATTTTTTTCCTCTGAGAGACTCTGTTAAACAAATGACTTACATTTTAAAGGAGTAGTTTACTCAAAAATACGGAAGTTCAAAGCAGCCATGCATTATACATTTTTTTCTTACTTTTTTAGACTTACTTTTCTCGTAATCTCGACATAACGAGTTGTTTTCTCGTGATCACGACTTAGTTTTCTCGTCATAAAAGTTGTTTTCTCGTTATCATGACTTAATTTTCTCGTGATCACGACATAACAAAAGTTGTTTTCTCGTTATCACGACTTAATTTTCTAGTGATTTCACATAACAAAAGAAGTCATTTTCAATACAATGATTGTTTGATTTTTAAAACAATGCATTGTGAGTCTACTGTTGCTAAAGTAACGAACGCAACCTTGGCAGGAACATTCTAAAATGCTTAACCTGCTTAATGTGTTAATGGAGAGTGTTTTTAAAAGACAAAAGTCAGCATACACATTATTAGTAATGTACAGACAAGAGGATGAGCCCATAATAAGAACGCAATGCGTTTAATTCCACATTAAGCAAATTCTGTATGGACAACGTGTGGCTTAATGCGTTAAGGCAGTGTTTTTAAAAGACAAAACTCAGTAAAGTCATCATTAATAAAGCATTCTATGTAGCCTACAGACAAGCAAATAAGCCCATAATAAGAACGCAATGCGTTTAAAGAATTAAGTGTTTTATCATAGAAATATAAGAAAAACGCTTTGCGTTCGCAACCTGGACTCTGGTCTGTACATAGGCTATTATAATTTATTAATAATGTGTACTGAGTGGTCTTTTAAAACACTCTCTAATGCATTAAGTAACGTCAAGCATTTTGGAATGCCTCTATATGAGCAAATGATCGACAGATAACCGTGCGCTCTTATACTGTATCTTGTAGATATTTCAGCAAATGTTGCTTCACTTAGAAATAACTTCTGCAATAAATAAAATAAATAGGCTAATTACTGCTGATTTTGTCCAGAGTTAGGCTGCGCTAAACATTTTATTTGTATAATTAACATGTTCAAATGGTCTAACAACAAGCATTCAACACCGCAAGCGCAGGCGGAGCGCCTTAGAAGAATGCAAAGAAGAACTAGCCTATTCTAAAAATCGTAAGCTTGGATTAAACGCACTTAATTTTCTTTGTTCGTTTGAAATAAAATAATATATATAATATGTTATAATAATATGTGATTTTTATTAGTCATGTAGGATAGGCTGTGACAAGCATGGATGCAGTTGTGTGTGTGTGTGTGTGTGTGTGTGTGTGTGTGTGTGTGTGTGTGTGTGTGTGTGTGTGTGTGTGTGTGTGTGTGTGTGTGTGTGTGTGTGTGTGTGTGTGTGTGTGTGTGTGTGTGTGTGTGTGTGTGTGTGTGTGTGTGTGTGTGTGTGTGTGTGTGTGTGTGTGTGTGTGTGTGTGTGTGTGTGTGTGTGTGTGTGGTTTACAAAGAAATGTACAACATACAAAAAAGTAGGCTACAACACAGTATAATATCATTGAACTAAATTATACACATGTAAATCACATTTATTATTAATATATATTTAATAACGATAAAGATTAAATATAAAAATGCACATTACAAATATGTCATTGTAGCCTAAATGAGAAACTGTGATGAGTCATGCAGCAGTAATAACGTAAGATAACAGATACAATTTCAAGCTAAATTATCATATTTATTCAAGCATTTAAAATGCATAAGTCAATTAAATGTCAGTATTGAATTGCACAAATTATAGCGATCACGAAGAAGCTCCTCTGTCCCAAACGCGTACAGTAGGCCTAAGTAGATATACAGTATACAACTCCCCATCAGTAGTTCTATACTGCCACCTGTTGTCGCAGTTGTGTAACTTGGAGAACAACCTTTGTTATGTCGATCACGAGAAAATTAAGTCGTGATCACGAGAAAACAACTCGTTATTTCGAGATCACGAGAAAATGAGAAGGAAAAAAATTATAATGCATGGCCGCTTAGAACTTGCGTACAAAAATGCAAATTTTGTCATTTATTTAACCTCATGTTGTTTGAAACTCCTGTGGAGGACTAAAGGAACATTGTTTTGAAGGATATCTTAACTGCTGTTTTCCATAAAACTAAATCGAATGAGTTCTGTGTCTGTAAAGCTTCTAAATGTTTCATAAAAGTAGCCCATATTATTTGTATGCTATATTACAACTCTTACTTGTAGCTTTGTGTTGGAAGCAGAATAACTGCTGGAGATGGAAGAATAACTCTCTCTCTCGCCGTCCTCTCTCTTCTGCTCTCACCTTCCTGTACAGTAGATTTATTAGTTGAGCCGAGGCCCAAGGCTGTCACCACACAGCGCACTTTCAAATCAATAATTGGAAATATTAATTATCGCAGCTGGGATGCTCCAGTCAAAAGGTGTTTATTTCCCAATTAGGAATAACAGAGGAGAAGGGGCTTTGATGGCCTGCTAATGCTAAATAATGATCAGGGAATAGGCTGTTATTTCACTGTTAAACTCCAGCCAAACCACCGGCACACTCCCTCCCACACACACACACACACACACACACACACACACACACACACACACACACACACACACACACACACACACACACACACACACACACACACACACACACACACACACACACACACACACACACACACACACACACACACACACACACACACACACACACACACACACACACACACACACACACACACACACACACACACACACACACACACACAGGATCCCCGACTCTTAATCAGTCAAGCTTGTTCACAGCAGGGTTGCTTTTTTAAATTATCACTAGTTTTTATTTTTTTATTTGTTTGTTGTTTATAATAGTTGTTTAAAAAAAAAATAAAACATTTGCATTGTCTTAACAATAATGTATTTTAAGTTTTTGTTAACTATTTGTACATTTTGGTAAAGTTTTTTATGTTTTTGAAAGAAGTCGTGTGTGCTCGCCAAGGCTGCATTTATTTGATTTTTTTTTTTTTTGAAAAAAAAAAGAATATTACTAAAAATGTTGTGAAATGTTATAACAAATTAAAATATAAAATGTATTTTAAAATATAATTTATTCCTGTGATTCAAAGCTGAATTTTCAGCATTACTCCAGTCTTAAATGACACATGGTTTGCTGCTCTGGAAACTTTTCAAACTATTATTCATTTTGAAAACTTTTTAAAGGATTCTTTGATGAAACAAAATTTCTAAGAACATTTATGTGAAATGTAAATTCTATATTCAATTTAATGTGGCCTTGCTAAATAAAAGAATTACAAAAAATCTTACTGACCCCAAACTTTTGAATGTTAATATATTTCAGTTGTATGCTTTGTAACATGAAACATTAAAACTGTTAAATATACTATTTATGTACTTCATAAACTCTCCGTTTTATAAAATTATTTTAAAGCACATCTTTGAACTGTTACAAGTTGTGAACCATTTTAATAATTCATGTGAATGGAAAAAAAAGGATGTGGTTTGAAATGCCTTTTGAATATACAACCCAGCAGGTGAGCAAAGCTCAAAGTCGGTTTTTAACAGGATTCTGCAAACCGTGACTCACTGACCTGGAAATAAATAGTGTACAATAAACATCCTAGTTCGGCTGCTATGGAAAACAGTGTCTTTTTCTCATTCACAGTTTGTAAAACCAAAGCAAACCATACATTTCATCCATGTTGACTGTTTGTCCCGCATGCAATTTACGACAGAACGGCGTAAAACAAATACGGGAATTATTTCACATTCATCATAGATGGAGGCAACGAGGCACAGTCCCGATTTGCTCGGAGCAGCTTGTACTGAATTTCTATCTACCCCAGCACAGCGGTGCCTAATCAAACATCACTACAGAAGAACAGATTGTCTCTCAGGAGAATGGCTGTTTCATATCCCCCACTGTAATTTGTTTACCCTGTTTCATAGCTCCCCCTTTTGAAAGACAGCAGCACAGCAAACAACCTGATTATCGAGTATTGTGTGCTTAAAGAAACAGATGACAAGGACAAAGAGACAGTTGCTCCCGTAGCTATGTGGAAATCCCAAAAAATATGTTCCCATACGCGCCGGTCGGGATTGCTAGGGACCGAGGATCATCCCAAACGAGATGCAACCGACACACTCCTGTTGGGACGTGGGGATTTGAATTGGTCCGCTGAGTTTAAACAACAGATTGGCAAAAAAAACAGCTTTTGCTGTGGGCGGGAAACCTATAAGTGTGTGTTTCCGCCAGCACGAGTCTATCAGCATATGTGGAGGAGCAATAGGGTGGAGTCACGGCTCTGGAAATGCCACTCAACTGAGAAGAAATCTTATCTGCAGTTGCAGGCAGTTCTCCTTTGCCTTCCATCCTCTAAAGCCCCCTCCATCCCTCTGTTTTTGTCCTGGACCTCGGTGCATTCGCCATTCCGAGTGTGGATACCTTCTTGAATCACAATTAGAACACGTGTTGTTGTTGTTTTTTGCAAGGAACGCAGCATAAGGCGAACTCATTCGTTTTATCTTATGAGTAAAGAATGCTTGGGTAATAAAGGCACAAAAGCAGCGAAGAGGCATAGTGAACTCTCTCAGGACTCAAGCTAATGAATGCTTTCCCTGACGACAGCACAAGTTTGTCAGCTGCCAGTCGTTTTGTTTCTGGCACATGTAAATGTGTGTGAAATGACAGAGGTCATTTATGGTTAAGATGGCCTTTTTCAATTTTGTCCTCATCACCACTTTTGAAATTGTTTATAGCAGCGATGCATCCCCATCTAAAATGTCATTTAAAAATGCTTTTGATTTAATATGTAATCTTATATATTTACTTATTATTTAAACTCGGACAGAAATAAATGTTGTCTCAAGTAGTTTATATGTTAATATCAGTTTTTCAAAAATATTATTTATGTATCTGTATAGTATTATTTATTTTTATATTTTCAGCTTTCATATTAATGTTTAAATTGTATACTCTTGTGTAATTTATATTAGGTTTTTTGTATTTTCATTTAGCTTTAACTTATTTTTAATTCAGGTTTAGTTTTAGTTGTTTTAGCATATGTTCACACACACCACGGTCCCAAGTCTATACTATACTTTACACACCAAGTCTATACTATGGAAGTCAATGGGGATCAAAATATGTGAATCTGTGTGTGTGTGTGTGTAAATATGTGTACCTGAAGTGTACGCCATCCCATTAGAGGTGAGAAAAATGCAATAAACAGTTCCGTCGATACTAAATGTAGAAGGGAGAAACGCATTGCTCTTAGGAAAACAAATGGACCATTACACAAGAATTTTATGACCAGGACTGTGACTAGTTAGATAGGTGAATCCATAAACCTTATACAAATGTCCAATGTGTTGGGAATACATCTCACTGATGGCGTTTACAGGTATGAGGTAGTTCTGAATGCATTCCCCTGCAAAACAGAATCTCCTTTATTACCATGCATTGGATCCACAGGGTTGCATGCATATTGCGATGTGTTTATAAAAGCGTCTGTTTTGTCTAATGTGGGCCACTGTTTGGGTTTGTCAGGTGATTTGTTGGAATGGTTATGTCTCACAATTATGCCTACTATTGGATTGTTTTTGTCTTTATGCTTGAGAATGTCTGAGTTGTCATAATGTATTTCAAATAGTAATTTTTTTTTTTTTACTTTTCATTTAACTTAAGTGAATGACAAAGCTACTGAACTTTGACCTTCAAAATAATTAGATATTTTGCCTTTTCCCCTTTGTACAAAGACTTAGACCCAGCTAGTTATTATTTACGATGGATACATTTATGGAATAATTTCTCAGAGGAAGGTTATTCAGTTCCTAAAGGTGAAAATGGATACGTTTAACACTTAATGAATTTGGCCTGACCCTCTTCCTCATATATCATCAGCATGTTATTAAGGCATTTTAAAACCGCATTATGGTGTTTCTCCTTGAACAAGTGAAACTTTTATGGGACTGGCCTGTCTTTAAAACTGAATTTTTTCAGTTTGCTCCGCCCCCCACATACAATTGGACAGTAAAAGAAAATATGTTGAGTATAAAGACAAAATGTTGATCCTGACATCTCTGAAACATTTTCCTGGCTCTTGAGTTGGCGTCGACATGAAACAAAAGTTGCTGCAGCTTTCAAAAAGGCTTAATTTCAGGTTACAGATGGCTGGGGAGCCTGCAAAGGGCACTTTGCAAATTTGGGTAATCTTGTCGCAAATCTACATGCAGCCCTTGGCCCTTTTTCATGGAAACTGGGCCTGCTGTGTTGCTATTAGCAGTTTGTTTTGGATCGATAGAAAGCTCCCATTGGATTACGATGCTGGGGAATGGATGTTATAGTGTAAACTAGGCCTTTAGGACAGGATCTGTCCTGTTTGTCAACAATTAAAGAAAGTGTAACCATAACTTTATATCTCTATATTATTCAGCATTTATGCTAATGGATCAAATGTGCATTATCACAAAATAAACCCTGAAAGAAAGCACATCAAATATTAAGAAGTCACTTTATAAAGTTGCTTTACTGCTCCAATAGTCCACACTTATAATTCCTTTCTACAGTACATCCCCAGGTAGAAATAAATGGGAGAATAGAAAAACCTTTTGAACATCCTTTGATCCTGCAGCAAAATTGGTTTGAATCCTTGAACGATGGGCAAAGGAAGGAAAAACAAACAAACAATATATATCTTCTTTCTGTTTTGCTCAAGTTAGTAGAATAAGAACCAGTCAAACTTCAACCTTTACAGGGATAATCGAAAACAAAATTGTCAAGCGAAATACAGAGCACAAAACCTGTGATGACAGGCATCTAATCCAACAAATGCCATTCTTATCAGGCTTTAGTAGATTACCGTGAGCCTTCTACCCACAGAATCCCTCCTTGCCAGACACTCTCCACAGCCTACGGGGCAGGGATCAATAGGGCTTCATTGATCTCTCTCTCTCTCTCTTGCGACTGCCTCCACGTTAATTGTTGTTGCATTTCACTTCCTCCTTGCCACCATTGCTACAGACTGTAACCAAGCGAGCAATGCGAAACAAACATAAAAAAGCTTGCTGATGAGATCAGAGATTTTTCACAGATAGAGATGGACTTTAAGCTAAAGAAGCTCATTTTAAGATACCAGTGTTGTCGTATTTGATTCCTGATTTGGAATGTGTCATTGAAGTGTAATTGTGGTGAAAAGTTTTAGAGATTTCAGTCTTTACCAACCTGTAAGTAGATGTGCACTGTACCTACAGTAGCAGCCCAGAGCATTAGCAATATGGTTTCTGAGCGAACTGACTTGACTGAATATAATAAACCAGAGGTGCCTTTAGGGTTTTGTCTGTTGTTCTGATGTTCAGAAACTTAGCCTTGTCCCCATATGCCCCGGTGCTGATTGAATCCTTAAATAAAATGGTAGTCATTGCAAACACATGATATTTGCAAATACTTCTATTTCAGATGGAGAAAATAAGAGCTATGCCTGGAGTAGCTGCGCAGCACTTTAAAAGTAGAAACAGGGTGCGAGTACGTGAAGGCATGATGGTACAAAACACCACTCTTGTATTTTGCATGTGTCCTGCAAACCGACATGTGGATCTTTGCATTTGATCCAAACTTAGACAGGATTTTTGGAGACGGATATAGGCTCAATAGTTTGAGGCTGTTGGCTTATTGTGGTGACAGCGGTTACCTGTACCTGAACTAACCCTTTGTCTTGTCTGTACTGTTTTTCTTCTTCCAGATGACTCGCCCCATCCAGGTGAAGCCAGCTGACAGCGAGAGCCGTGGAGGTAGTTGTCTTGTTCTTTTTTTTTCTTGATGTATCTTTTGAATGAACATACATGAACTTGCTCGCCTTTCTTCCTGAACAGATCAGCAAATCTGGCCACCTATGTTTGTTGTGTTTTGGATGCTGGTACCCAATATGAGATCCTGGTATACTGATAAACCCACTAGGCATTTAGATTCTTTCTGTCAATTAGTTCCTGAAGGATCATGTTGGTCAAAAACAGATCCACCTGCTAAACCACTACAACCCTGCATGGAAATTGTCAGCAGGGCCTACCTTCCTATATTCACAATTCTCTTTCTCTGACTCTCCGTCTATCTGATGGATGCCCAGATTATTCATTTTAATTAAGGAGGCCGTGGTGCTTGTGAACGGAAGGGAAGTGGCTTCTGCTGCCTGTCTAACCTTGCTCCCTCTGCCAAACCCATTAACGGCACGCTGTAAATTAAAAAGCAATTAGCTTAGATATTGAAACGGGAGCCCTGAGCCCCAAACCCCCAACTTGATATCTGGTCAAATCAAGGGGCATATTGTAAACAAAAGGTGTAAATGCCATAGGGATAGATGTTGGGGGAAGGTAGAGTGAGGTTGGCCAAGGATGCACAACTTGCCTAACAATCAATTATATTGCAGGTCACTTGCCAAGATCCTTAATTCTGGGTCTCTAGCATGTGATCTGCTGTTACTGTAAATAGATATGTCTATTGGAATCACCCATGAAAACATCCTGTGGTGGATCATTTAATTATTTTAAAAAGGTGTAAAAGAGAGCAAAATGGGCATTTTTCTATTTAAGTTTTTTTTATTTGATGGTCCTAACCGGGCATTGGCAGCTGTTCTCCATTGAAACTACTTCCCTGCATATTTTAGTTTCATCCCTAATCAAACACACCTGAACAAAGTCTTCAATATTGGAACATGCAGTGTGTTCAGTTTGTTCAGGGCTCCTCCCTGATCTAAACAGACAACTTATTTTGCCATTACAAAGGTACTATAAAAATCAATGAACCTTTACACTCATTTAAAAAAAAAAATGCTCCCAATTTGACCACCTTGCAGACATAAGAATCTTTAAGGGAATGAGAGAAACCATCAGGCATGGGTCAACACAATCTCTAAAAGCCTGCCCTGGCAATTTTTGGAAAATGGTGAATGTCAAAGTCCCACATCCAGTGGTCCATCCCAGCAGTAGACAAGCAGGCCTTTGTAGAGGAGATTGATGCCTCATAAAACCCCATTGATTTTGCCATTGTAGTGTGTGTGTTCGCATTGACTCTGACACTTTGCTGTCTTTGGACTTCCCTGTGAGTGGCCAGCTTTAGCGATCCCTAGGCATCCATTGGGTTTCCTTGGGTCCCTTATTACCGTCCTCTCGGTGACCATGTTGGAGATGGAGAGTGTGCTTAGGTCAGGCCCAATAGTTGCACATCATCCTAAATGAACAGCACAGAGTAGCACCCCAGGAGCAATCCAACACCGTTGTGACTTTAATGGTTGCCAGGGATTTCTTTGCCAACTAGGCCAAACCTAGAGTGTGCTGCTTTGACAGATTTTCTACTGCTTTAGGCAGTACTTGCAAGCTATGGGCACTAATGCTGCTTTTTCTTCATGGGCACATCCTCTAGTCCCTAGAGTAGTGGAGGATCCATGCGTTAGGACTTAATTACGTTACTTTCTCTAATTCCGAGGTGGCACCCAGATGGACACTGGTTATTCTCTCGAGTTCAAGTAGGTTGACTGTTGGGACCCTCAGTGGCTCCAGTTCTAATTATGCTCGTAATCTCATTAAGTGGTTGCAAGGTCACCACACCTGTTCAAAGAAAAACAAAAGAAGAGACCTTCTAAACCTCAAGGTACCTCCTCCACAAGGGCTTTCAGTCAGTGGTTATTAAGTCTATAGAGCTAATGTGATTAAATTGTTCTTCTAGATGCTTTTTTGAAATCATTTCAATCTGCATGAGGTCATGGATTGGAAGGAATCTCCTGGATGAGTCACCTGATTGACATGCTGCCTAGTTAAATTAATAATGTGGGTTATCATTAAATGAACAGTGTGCTGCCTGATAAAAGGTGCATTTCTGAGTTTATGAGGATGCCGTAAGTGCTTGTAACTGTTGCCAACCACATGCTTTTGGCTGTGTGCTAATATTCTTTGGCTCACTGTTAGGGTGGTTCTTGTACCACGGCTGTTTTGTTAGCGAGGACTTCCGCCCAAGCAAGTGTGTCCATGCTGAGCAGAAAAGGAAGGGAATTTGAAAATATAAATTAAAGTATGTTTGATTGACAACTCCCTCTGTACCATCTGAGCCTTTTTATATTAGTCCTCATCTCCAGATAACAGCATGTTTGCCTTATTGAACACTTTTCTATCCTTGCTCTGTTATGCAGCATGTGTCATTAAAAAGAGCTTTGGGGACAGATTGTACACTCACATACACATACACACACTCTCTTCCTCTCCCCTGGTATCTCCGATATGAAACAGATTGATTTTGCTTCACAGGCAGGCCTGATGACTGACACAGGCTGGATATAAAGGTGGCTGCTATTGCTTTTGGAAGGGCTGTGCAATGCCTCTCAGAGGTATTTGAGCTCTAACACAGGATAAATCAGCTTTAGTCACTTTGATCTTCTGCCCTCCCCTAAGTCCCACCCCCTTGAGCAGATACCCCCAACACCAACCATCTAGTCTTTTTTAGTGAAATCATCTCAATGACAGGTTTCATGTCTTAAATGTCCCTCCTAGCCTAGAAATAACATAGCATTACTCCACATAGGCCAGTCAGTACAGTATATGGAGTTTTCAAAACTCAGTACTTGGAAGCAATTGCTTGAAATGTGTTGGTGATGCTCCTATTCCCCTTTTTGTGTTTATAGTTTACTTGACATTTTACTTGTTGAATTCTCTTTGCATGTTTCCTGGACGTTTAGAATCTTCCAAAAAATTGAACCCATCCTTACATTTGGAATTAAGTTAAAATTTGAGTCAAATTAAAATTCTGCCAAAATCTTGTGCTTCAACACGTATTGAAAACCATGCACTAACCCTAACCCTAACCTCTCAACTAAAATGGAACAGGTCAATTTTCCCCTCAGCGCCTTGACTAACTGCTAGGTTCCACTTGTGGTTAAGATTTAGCCACACTTCACCATGTCTGCATTATCTCCAGTCTAAAGGATAGTGGGCATGATTGCATGAATTTGCTTGGATGTGACAGTCAGGGGTAGATGTGGAGCGTGTCAGTGAGTGGGGTGAGCGTTGCGGAATAATGAGTTCATCAGAAGGAACCCTCTTTCAACATGCACATGCATTCTAGCCTGCATGCTAAAAGAAGCTATTGGTGGAATAAGCTTGTAATATTAAAAAAAGAAAGAGTATGGCAGAATTACGTGTAGCTTTTCCTCAGAAAGGGAAAAAAAGGGTCCAGATTACTCCTTTCAATTACACTTGGCTGGTCCAAATGTCTGAAAAATATATGCTAATCCTCTTCACACATAAGCATAGGCTAAGTTGAATATTTAAAAACACATCTACTTAGCTTTGAGTATTCTGTGAGTCATCTATGCACCTGTACTAAAAATAAAGCTTTGCTTGAAATATAATTTCTAACGGAGTATCAACATTTGCAGTAGCATTACCAGCTACATTTGGCGTAGCAGAAATAAAGCTCAAGACATATCATGGCATCTGCTCTGTGAATATATAATTTCAAACCGAGTGTTAAGTTTGCGTTAGCTTTAGCAGTTACATTTGGGGGACCAGAAATAAGGTACCTTGTATCTTAAAGTTTCCAAACCCTGTCGAAGCAATTTGACTTCAATTAACATTTCAAGCTAGCAGGTTCCAAGACAGAGGACGGCAACTGAAGGAACATCTTTCAACCGCTGATTTTCTCGTCATTCTCAGCCTCAACATGCACATAATCGCATGCGCAGCAGTTGGGAATTTATTTCAGCCCGCCTGTGCAAGCGGACCACCAAAGGTTACTGTTGAACACAAGAAGTAAAGGTCAGAAATCATGTTTAGTTTTCCTCCAGCTGCGAGGTAATTCCAGCCAGCAGATTGTGTCCCTGCCGAGGCAAGGCAGAGGAGCCTGGCGCAGAAGGGCGAGCAGGCACAAGGTTATCCAGTCAGTACTGCCGCCACAGCCCCTTTGCTGTCACCCCTAATAAGAACTGCTCCCTTGTAACTACTACAATCACCTTGAGAAACAAACTCTTCTTGCTTTTTCCTTAGCGAAAGGCATGGACAAAGGTTGACAGGGTTTCAGCCTGCCATTCTCATAATGGTTTATCTGCTTCTATCAAGCGGGAAGACTGAAGATAGGTTGATGAAACTTGTTTTCCTCTATCTCAGACAAAAGAGTTTGGAAAATACAAGTCAGATTGAATAGCTTAGATGTTGCTATTTGTGCAAGACTCGTATCGCACCTACCATTAACCCTACATAGAATCACTGGTGTTGCTTCCAGGTTGTTTAAAACAACAGTTTACTATGGAAGCCTGTTTCCACCACTGAATAAAGTTCAAATTTCTCTCTCACAATTCAGACTTTTTATTTTTTTCTCAGTATTGCATGATATAAACTCACAATTGTGAGTTATGAAGTCCAATTCCGGGGGGGGGGGAGACTGATATATGCTTAGAATTGCAAGTTATATCGCACAATTCTGACTTAATAACTTGAAATTGCCTGTTATAAAGTCAGAATTGCGAGATACAAACTCGCCATTCTGAGAAAAAATTTGGACTTTTTCAATATCGCAATTGCAAAAAAATTGCGCAATACTGACTTTTTTACTCGCAATTGTTTATTTCACGCAATTCTTAAAAAAAATGTCAGAATTGTGAGATAGTAATCAACTTTTTACTTTTTTGTATCAGTGGCAGAAATGGGCTTCCATAGTTCACACAAACCTGTAAAAAAAAAGAAAAAGAAGATGATTCTGTCATGATTGCTCACATTCATGTGCTCAACCTCATTTTCCCATGTGGAACACAAAAGTAAATATTTAGAATAATTTTTTAAGCAAAACTTCTCCATAAATAGTCGTGCCAAGTTTGGCGTAAATTATTGGTTCACGAATGTGTCATTAAAGATTGCGTTATGCCAAATTTGAAGTCTCACATTTAAAATCAGGTGGATTCTGATTGGATTTTTTTTTTAGCTGGGGAAAAAAATTAAGATTATGGAAAGTAAATCCAATGTAAATCATTCCTCTGTTTTGTTATGGTTGTGGTGTGGATATCCCTATTTTAATAGAATTAGAACAATTATTAAAACTTCATAGTTATCGTTGTTATTGTCATAGTCATCGTCCTTGGTCTGAACAGCCCTTTACTTTGTATTCAAGTTATTCATTTTATCAAGTCCAAGGAAATGGGAATCAAGCCCATTGTTGCCTTGATGTTGCTAGCACCATGCTCTGCTGGATATTTTAGTTTTTAGTTTTGGTGTTTGACACCAGACCCCATTGAATTTCATTATGTGGAAAAGTGCAGCATACAAATATTTTAATAAACATCTCTTTTTGTGATCTTCGAAATAAAGTCTACAGGTTGGGAAAGACATGAGGGTGAGTAAATGCTTATTTTTTTAATTAAAAGATTTTTTTTTCAGACACATTTTACTGCATCTGTTGCATATGGAGAACTGGAGAACATTGTTCTTACATGTATACTCTGTTCTACTGGGTGGCTGTTGCTAAGTGGGCCAATGTGGTGGCTGATTGCACGGGCTCTGAAAGCGAGCTCTTGAGGTGTTCTGATTGGTCAAACAGGTCAAAAAGAGCGGACCCGAATCACTGCAATCACCAGGCTGCTGCCTCTCTCAGCGCTAATGACAGTCCTTCATATTCAGCCATCTCATTAAAGCTATCATGTTCTCCAGTGCCACACACACTCATGCACACACACACATCACACACACACCACTCACACACACACACACACACACACA
>JAPDDN010000364.1:0-20000 GCA_027422405.1 Ptychobarbus kaznakovi
ACCCAGACAGACACAGACACGCAACGCAACACGCACACGCACACGCAAACATGCAAAACACACACACACATTCACAGCGGCACACACACGGCGGCACACACACGGCGCACACACACACACACGCACTGCGCGCGCACGCACGACGCACGCACGCACGCACACACACACACACACACACACCACACACACACACACACACACACACACACACACACACGGCGGTACAAGGCTGTGTATGTGGACACTGTTATACGTGTCTGAGAGAGTCAATATATTGACACTTGAAAATCATGCTGTCTATTCTATAACATCTTCTTCCATCATCCATCTTGACAATCATTCATCAGAATTATGTGTCAAAATGAAAGACTTTCAACAGCATCAGCAGTCGAGCTGAGTACCAAGGGACAAAGAAGCCACATCAACCCCTGTGAACTGTACACTGCCGTTATATTATCTAGGTGATTATTATAGAGACTGGCCTTTATCTCACACACATCTTTAGTTTGAAAAATACTAGAAAACTTAATTTTCTATTTTAAAATATAAATTCAAATAAAATAATACAATAAATAAATAAAGTATTTTAGGAACAGTGCACATAAAGTAGTGAAAATTCAATAAAATAAAATACAAATCTGTCATTATTTACTGGCATGATATGGCAAAATAAAATAAAATAATGAGGAGCAAAATTATGTTTGTGTAAAGTTATATTGTGTAAAATATAACTTTAATATAACTAATATAAAACAAAGCAAAAAATGAATAAAAATAAAACACAACGAACAAAATAATATAAAAATATATTACAAAAAAAAATAAAAAAAAAAAATAAAATAAAAATAAAATATAAAACAAAACAAAATGGCAAATAGAATCCCAATAGAAACTGTTTTTAAAAAGTTATATTGTACAAAAACACAAAACAACATAAAATTATAAAATAAAATAAGATATAAATAATAAATAAATATTTATTACAACACAATAATAATAATAATTTAATGTTATCTTTTTCAATGGAATACAAAAGACGAATACTACACTACGAGTATTGAGTGAAAAGAGTTTATCTAGATAGAATAGAGTGAAATATTCCTTTAATGAGCTTTCAGAATACTCTCTCACTGTACTGTTCATGAATACAGTGATCAGCAGTAACGGGTTCAGGGTTTACAGTTCAGATTTGAGGTGTCAGGAAACCAAGAAAAGGATCAAAGCAGATGTTTCAGGTTCATCTGAAAACCTTTCTCTCCTATTAAAAGACTCTCACGTATAGTGAGAATTGCAACTGCTCCTGTACCAAAGCATCCCCCAGGACCTCCATCTCAGCCTGATTTATTTCATCAGAATGCACCGCTCCTTCTGAACGCAGAAAGATGCTTTTCGGCAGCAGTTATAGCATCTACAAGCAATGGCTAAATTGATCATGCTAACAAACCTTGAACCTTTGTCAGGTTCTTAGTCCAGAAACAGCTACATGGTGAGCATGACTTTGATGAAAGCCAAAAGTGGTTTTGTCGGACTACACGGCCCTTCCCTGTCTAAATGGACAGTTATTGATCAGAATAAGCAATGATTTGGCCTGGACTTGGTCTGAAAGTCTGGCTGTCATGCCAAAGGAGGCGTTTTAAGTGTTTAGTTAGTTTTTTTTGTCTAAAAGACACTGTCAACGTCAAACCATCAAAGTCTCTTACACTTTCTGTCTTTGTCTTTCTCCTTCAAAAAACACTCACGGCTGTCCATTTGAACGGCTCCCTCTGCAGACGTAAATCTGTGCGTCTCCATGCCCTTCACGCTCCGCGCCGGCCGGATCGATGAGCGCTTGCATCTTCCGTTTATCTCAGGAAACACCCACACTTGGCCAACATGCATCAGGCTGTAACCTCAATTATCCCTGCTGAATTTACGGGGTCGGTGTAAGTGCTCAGATGTTCAACATGCAATAGAATGACAGAAGCTTGTTTAATGAAGTCCTATTATGACCCAGAGTGTTGTTAGGACACTCATTTGATTATAGAGAGCCGTTGTATTTAATGAGAAGCATTTGCCTTCTGTTTGTACCTCTTTATTAGCATTTTCTAAAAACGGGATTGGGAGGCAGGTGTAAATAAAAAGGATATTCTGGGATAGTTTCACATAATGTCCATTTACAGCATCTGTGGCATGCTGTTGATTACTAAAGACAATCATCTCGACCTGTCCCTGAGTTTGCATAAACAGAGCAGAAAATGTGTTTACTGTAATACACTTCCAATGCACAGCTAGCACATGCTTAAAATATACCATCAAAACATGCCATTATTACAAAATCAAATCAATATAGGAAACATAATCAGTATGTTTGTGTAAAGTTATATTGAGTAAAAAAAGACAAGCCATAACAAAATAAAAAGCAAAATATGAAACGGAAACACCCCCCATAAAATGATATACAATAAATAAAATACATAAATAAATAAATGTAAATTTATTAAATAAAAAATAAAAAACTTAACTAAATAAATAAAATAAAATGGGGAATAGAATCCCACAGAGTCCCCTAAAATATAATACAACATAACAACATAAAAATAAAATACAAAATAAAACAAATTACAATAAAATAATTGAAATAATAATTAAATAACTACATAAAATGACCCTGTCTGTGTTAAGGTTATATTGATGTGTAAGCATGCTAGAGGGTTTAAAAGAAGAAATATGAAGGTGAAGTAGTTATTCCTTTACACTTATAGTAACCTTTCAAATTAGAAGTGATTCTGTTCTGAGTACAGAGACGCTCTCTCTTTACATCCCGTCTCGCGCTAATTTACACCTGACCAAAAATATCTCCCAACGGCGTGAAAAGCGCAGTGCATGATGGGACGGGATATACAGCTCCAGATGGAGAAATACTATTCATCACTCTTTTACAGGAAATAAAGAGGGTGGAAGGTGTTTCTTTTCAATTATGATTTAAAAACGGCAGTACTGTATCCCAGGGAGCTTTTCTATGAAAGCAACAGACAGACGCTATTGAAGCAAAATAATTAAAACAATTTTCTACGAGTCTCTCTCGCCGCACATCCCTGCAGCGTGTCTCTTTGGAATGGCATGGGCAGCCCAGAGCCTGCTGGGAAAAATCATTATGTATAATTACTGTGTCTCTGCTGCTATCACTTTCATTTCAACCGCAAATACAATTTCAGCTCTCATAAAACACAAAGAGGAAGCGACAGAGACGAAAAAAGGAGATGTGCGTTTCTGCTCCGCCTTGCTGTTTCTGTGTCTTGCAGGATAATGTGTGTCTATAATGAGCACAGGGTGAACGCTTAAAAACAAAACACTGTATATTCACAGCAATATATGCATCAACTCGAGATTAAATCCTCCAACATATTACGCTGCAACAGGCTCTTATAGTGCTCTCACACCAAGATAACATCTGTGTGAAAATCTGGCCTGGATTCCAGCTCGTATCAGTGATCGTTCACATATTCATATTCATCTTCTCCATGTTCATTTCATGCAGAAACTTCAGTAAGAGGTCCGAGGCCATGATCCAAACCAACCAGCTCTGATATGAATAACTTTACAAGCTTTTATATAAAGCAAAATGTATGACAATGCATCTACTGAAGCCCTGTGAATGACAGAAAATAATCAAAATTATATTATATATTATATAAAGCCACAGTATACAACTATAAACTGATTGCAATTAATTATAAATGTAAGAACAATATATTTTAAGATTATAACAACATTTTCAGAAATATACTAATATATACAACAGCATTCAAACGTTTGGGGGAGATCAATATTTTTTTAAAAAGTCTCTTATGTTCAGAAAGGGTGCATTTATTTAATCAAAAATACAATATTATTCTAATTTAAATTAACTGTTTTCTATGTAAATATATTGCTATATAAATAATTATTATTATATAAATTATATTAAATTATAATTGTTGCATACTGTCTCACAAATTGTACTATTTAAAAGAAAATGGTGGGAAGAATGTATGCAAACACAGCCACAGTCTAACACACATTATCCCATCAACATCTACAGCTGATGGCCAATGCCAGTCTGTCTTAAGAAACAGGGACATGTTCATCGCTTCAGTGGTTCCCATGGTAACAGGATTCCTGGATGCTGTAGCAAATTACGACACACACATCCTGTTGTCCTGTAAGTGATGTGTGAAAGGCGGTAAACAGCCGGTCGTATTTGTTTCGCGGGACGCGCTTGCAAGGCCTCGACCTTTGGGATTGTTACGGGAATTGCAAGAGCATGTGCATATTAAAGCAGCAAGGGGAACAAATTAAACACACACACACACACACACACGCACACACGCACACACACACACACACACACACACACACACACACACACACACACACACACACACACACACACACACACACAAACTCTTGTCCCTTGGTAGAGACTCTCATTTCTTAGCCTGAACTTGACAAGCATCAAAGCAGAACAAATGTCGGCTAATTATATCCAAAATAAAATGAATGCATTCTGTGACCATGAAAAATTCCCTATTGCTCCGCTTAGCAGGACACACACGCAACTCATTCTCACGGCTTAAAGGCATAATGAAAGCTGTGGTTACACGGCAATGCTTCTTCACCCAAAACGAAAATTTGCTGAACATTTCATCACCCTCAGGCCATCCAAGATGTAGATGAGTTTGTTTCTTCACTAAAACAGATCTGGAGAAATGTAGCATTGCATCACTTGCTCACTAATGGATCCTCTGAAGTGAATGGGTGCCGTCAGAATGAGAGTCCAAACAGCTGATAAAAACCTCATAATAACCCACAAGTAACCCACATCACTCCAGTCCATCAGTTAACGTCTTGTGAAGCCAAAAGCTGCGTGTTTGTAAGAAACAAATCCATCTTTAAGACATTTTTAACTTCAAACCTTTGCTTCTTGCTAAAATATGTGTCCTTTTTTGCATAATATTGCTTTCTACGGTGAAATCTTTATTTTTGCATAAACTATTCATTTACCAAGTGCGTTAAACATGTCATCTATCTGTCCTACAAGGCCAAACCATTCAACTCATCCTCAACTACTGATTTCACTGAGAGTCTTAGACTTCCGCTGCATGCAAATTACTTCACCAAAGCCACCGTTTCATTGGCAGGCCAATTGGGACGGGGGCGGTTCCGCAATCATCCGCAGCTTATAACATCGGGATGTTTGTTGCGTGCAAGTCATGCGATGAATATTCCACCGGCCTATCGCTGTTCATTTGTATGCAATTATGATAATACTCCTCATTCCGTGTGGCTGATAAGCATCTCTTTGCAAATGGAAGGAAAAGTGAGTGAAAGTGAAATGCGGATGAGAGACTCACTAATGAGGGTTTCTACAGTCTCTCTGGACTGATGTGGTTGATCCCTAATGGAAAGCAAATTGAAAATCAGTGGTCCCGTCGGGGGCTGCATTAACCTCTGCTCCACATGCACATGCTGCAATCAACAGTCCCATCAGGGATGGTGTTAACGCTGGGAACGCAGGGCTGCTGTGGTGATATGAGATGCAGACGGGACACACACGGCTCCTATGGGTTCAGCTACTTTTGATGCCAAGGACCCCCTTGCGAGAGACTCTATAGTTAGAGTGCAATATATTTAGAATAATTTTAAATATTTAGAATTTTCATATCATATGTAATTTCATATATTACTCTATAACTATTTTAAAGACAGAAAAGCCAGAAAAAACAACAAAACACAATGTATTTGATGGCTTGAGAAATAGGACGCTGTTTCTGTCCAGCACTCAATGTAAAATGTGTTGTATCCTCTGTCATGTGCTACTTTCACATGCATATATGAGAATGTTTATGTACACGTACAGTAGCCGATATAGCTTTTGTAGAGCAGACATCAGAAAAAATACACACACACACACACAGTCATATTTAAATTGAATAAAAACATTAAAAAATATATACATATATATATATTTACTGTAAAAATAATTTCTTTATGTTAAAAAAATCTTATTTTTGCAGCGCAACTAAAAATGGTGTAATTTTCTGAAATAGTAAAATAGTATCATTTAAGTATATTATTTAGTATGCAAATCTTTTAATGTGATAAAACGATTATGACTTGTCATAATTTCAGCCTATGCCATAAATGACTTTTTATCTCAGAATTTAGACTTTTTTAGGTTATAATTATGATTATCATAATTATGACTTAGACTGTCTTAGTATGATTATATTTAGACCTGATAATAATATTATTTGAATATGTGTCATAAATTATTTTATTTATTTATATATTCATAGTATTTCTTTGCATGATATTAATGAATTGAAATTCATAAAATATGCCTTTTTATTTTTTGTATTATTTATTTATATACGTATGGTATTATTATATTTATATATTATTAATTTATTGTAATTAATAAATTATGACTTTTTTGTATTATCTATTATTTTATCATTGTATCATTGTGCCTTATTTATTCTATTTCGTTAGATGTATTATTAATTTATTGTAATTAATAAATTATGACTTAGTATGTTTTAGTATGATTATATTTAGTCTTGATTTGAATATAGGCCTATATATTTTATATATTTGAGTATTATTATAAAATAATTGCCATTACCACAGTATCATTTCATTTTATGAAGTGCAGAAGAATAAGAAGAAGCAGGAGGAGTACAATAACATGTCATGTTTGTCAAACAGCCTTTATCATGTTAGACAAGTCCGAATGAAAGCGAGTGATGTGAGAGCTGCTCTTTAATAGGACGAACACACTCAGCCTCATTTACATGCTCTGAAAATAAAGCTCAGTCAGGCCACTGAACCCAATTAACAACAGCCCGACACAAAGAGAAACCAAGAAATACAAAGCCATTAGAAAACACTGGATTGATCATTTAGGATAAATTCATCTCTCTTCCCAGACTTCCCTGCAGCGTGATGTGTTAATTGAAAGCGGGCAGCTGTTATGTGTGTTTACATTAGCGTGCTGTAGTCAGAGCCGATAGACTAGACTTCTGGGGGCCCCTACGGGGGGGGGGGGGGGGGATCAATTTTGGGGGGGCCCCCTGGTGTTTCGGGGGCCCTACGCAGCTTACAATTTTGGGAGGATCGTCTGCTGTAGTGTTTTACGTCGGGGATTCGGGGGCCTTTCCCTGGATCTGCGATGTGCAATGGTGTCGATAAACCTCGGAGGAATTCTCTCCCTCATCCGCACGCTTTCATTCACTCCTACATATCATTTTTTCCCTATTCCCTGCTTTTTTCTCAGGAAGCTCTCACTACGCCGCTGGAGTATTTTCATGTATCCATTTCCTTTAATTCAGTAGCTTTATCACAGAAACACACCAGCAGGGACTCATTTTCATCAATAATGCAGCTAAAGTGCCTCGATTTTTCCTGAGCTTACACAAATCACCTGTGCTGTCATGTTGCTGCACTCGCCAAGTATGAGTAATAAGCTACTTCAGATCCGTGTGTGCGTGTGTGTGTGTGTGCGTGCGCTGTGTGTGTGTGTGCGTGCGTGTGCTCGTGCCAAGTGTGAGTAATAAGTACTTGTGTGTGTGTGTGTGTGTGTGTGTGTGTGTGTGTGTGTGTGTGTTTGTGTGTGTGTGTGTGTGTGTGTGTGTGTGTGTGTGTGTGTGTGGTGTGTGCGTGCGCTGTGTGTTTGTGTGTGTGGCGTGCGCTGTGTGCGTGCGTGTGTGTGTGTGTGTGTGTGTGTGTGTGCGCTGTGTGTGTGTGTGGTGTGCGTGCCATGTGTGTGTGTGTGTGTGTGTGCGCTGTGTGTGTGTGCGTGTGTGTGTGTGTGTGTTGTGTGTGTGTGTGTCTCTGCGTGCTGACCTATATTTAGAGGAAACCGCGAGGCGTGCGCTGATTAAATAATTTGGAGAACGTGAGCACAGATGCACAGAGATGTACAGACTAAACACGGCGTGGAGCTGCTGTCGGGTCGGGACACATTTGACACCGTCAGCTCATCTACATCTGTTCATATGGAAAATTCAACATGCAAATACGGGTTTCCTTCTTTAGAAATTTGCACTGCATCATTTTTTTAATAGTACTACAAATGTAAGTTAAAATTTAGGAGAAAAATAATGAGATACTAAATCATAACTGTGAGTTAAAACATCAACATTATGAGATATAAAGTCCAAATTAGGACAGAAAAAAACAATTATAACAAAAAAAGTTGCGTTTTTGTCAAAATTATCACTTTTTATTTTATACAGAAATTATGATTTAGTAGGTAATAGTGCAAATTAACTGCAAATGTTCTATTTCTATTTGTCTTATGTCAAAGACTTATGCCATATGTTTTATGTCATAACCATGACGTAGTACGCCATAATTACAATCATATTTGTGACTTTATCTGATAAATATTACTTAGTATGTAAATATTTTCACTTTTTATGTCATAAATGACTTGCCAGTATGTCAATTTGTCAGTCATAATTATGACTTTTTATGTCAACATTTAGATTTTGTTCTCTCTTAAACATTACTTAATATGTGGGAGTTTTGCATTTTTGTCATAATGTAACTACAGTATTTCATAATTATGACTTAGTATGTCAATTTGTCATAATTGACTAATGTCATAATTTAGATTTTTCATCTCTTAAATATTACTTTATATATTATATTACTTTATTACTAATAATTGTAACTCACAATCTCACAATTTCACATTTTTATCTCATAAAATTAGTAAGTATTTTGATTTCTGACATAATTATGATTCAGTATATAATTTTATATTTATGTCATAATGACTTTTGTCATAATTTAGATTTTTTTATCACATAAAGATTATTTACAGTAGTATGTACGAATGTTGACTTTGTACATACTTGACTTAAACTTTCTTTCATAATTATGACTTAGTATGTCAACTTAGACTTTTTCATCTCTTAAATACTCCTTAGTATATAAGAATTTTGACTTTTCATGTCATAAATATGGCTTAAGTTATCCTTTTCTCATAATTACATAATTTCAACTGTTTATCTAAAATATTACTTAGTATGTAAATAGTTAGACTTATGTCATAATTATGACTTAGTATGTCAATTTGTCTTTAAATGTCATAATTATTACATTTATATCATAATAACGTCAATGTTTTATCTCATAAATATTACATAGTATGTACGAATTTGGAATTTTCATGCCATAATCATGATTTACCAAAGTATGATTATTTTGTCTTATGTCTCAGAAATGGGCTTCTATAATATTTTTATAATACATACTATACTACAATAATTTTTTTCATCCATAATTACTTAATTTACTCTTAATAGTACTGCAGCATTAAATGTTTTGTTCTGGATACAATACTTCATGTCACTTGTTTTCTCCTAATCACTTTCTATTCTCACTCTTACAAGTTTTAAAGCATTACATTTTATCAGACGCTTTTATCCAAAGCGACTTACAGTGTATTCAGGCTATTTTTTGTCAGTATGTGTGTTCCTTGGGAATTGAACCCACAACCTTGTGCGCTGCTAACGCAATGCTCTACCACTGAGCCACAGGACCCACCACTAGTGCTACCAAGTCCACACACTGCATCTTGCTTGCTTTCTTGAGGCTTTGCCATGTTTTCTTATTAACACAGCTCACATATAAACCCAAAGACACATAATTCCTCGAGATGCTGTTCACGGCTGAATTGTTTAATTGGATTAATTTCACCGCATCAGCTCACAGATTCTAGGGCGTCATGGACGTCATCCAACAAGGGACCGTCCCGCGCGTGTGTGCGCACACGAATGCATGAGGAAACACACACAGCGCGGTTTCCTGGCCCAGTTTGTGTGCTTTGTTAACGCTCTGTGCTAATGTCGAGCTGTATCTGCAGCGGGAGGAAGAGGAGAGGTCGTTAGATAAGTGTCTAGACATCAATGACAGTTCAAAGGATTCATTGCAGCAAAAAGTTAATTAGCCAGTGATTCCACCCCGCGTATTCTCATCAGCTCCCTCCACCTCTGTCTTTCATCTCGGTGGCTTTTGAAGCACACAGGCCTGTTCCGGAACCGCGCGGGATTGTGGCTCCCGCTTTCCGGTGACACACTTACAACGGAAGGGCTTTTCAGGCGAGAGATCTGAGACGACGGTGAGCTAAACCTCTGAGCCATTTCAGCGTGTTATTTCATATTTAAGTATTTCAGGAGTTATGTAAGGCAACGAAGAAGGGCTTTGGGACTGACTCACCGTATTAGACAGAAAGAGTCTCTGAAAAAAGATATGAACATGTTGTAATTATTTATCACATTTTTCAAAACTATGAGTGTTTTTTTTTTCCTCCCACGCGGAACACAAAGAAGAAATGTTCACACCGCTATTCTTCACACAGTGACACATTAAACTGATCAAAAGTGGCAGTAAAGTCAAAATATTTCCGTTTCAAATAAATGCTGTTCTTTTGAGAAACCTGAAAAAAATATTGGCACTGAAAATTCAGTTTTACATCACAGAAAATAAATTACTTTTGAACATTGTTTATATTAATATTTCACAATATTACTGCCAAAATAAAAAAAAGCTGCATTCTTCAAAAACATTTCTCTCTCCATGAAGCTTTGGGTGAATTTCTAAAATTCAGAAAAAAATATTAAAGCATTTTTTAAAATTGAAAAAATATTAAAGCAATTTTTTTTTTTCTGTATTTTTGGTCAAATAAATGCCGCTTTAGTGAGTTTAGACATAAAAAAATCTGACATCACATTCAGATCCTTGTCAGATTAAACAAAAATTCAGATTAAACAACAATTCATTTCGGATGTCACTGACATCACAGAAGATTTTCAGTAGCTTTTTGGAGCCTGAAAGACGTCATGAAGATTAATCAGCATTTCTCTGATTGAAAAAAAAAAAAAAGTAAAAAAAGTTTTTGAGGCAACATGAAGATGTTGAAAACTGTAAATAATGACAGTTTTCATTTTTGGATGAACTATCCCTTTAAATCTAAACTGACAAATATGTGTACTATTATGCCCTCATTTATTTCATCTTAAAATGTTTTATACATAAACAAATGGAGAGTATTTTTGAAAAAAAAAATGAATTTGCCAAAATTCCAAAGTCTTAATCAAAAGTCAAAGATGTCAATATGAACTCTCACCAAATGATCTGAGCTGCTAACCACGTTCACTTCAAATCTCTACACTCTTACTGTAAGTCAACAAATGTATTTTAGAAGAAGCTCTGATCAATAAAATACTACTGAGAGCTCCATCAAGTCTCCTGAGCTCTCTAACGGCTAGTCTCAGCCTCAGACGTCATGCACACGGACGCTGAACGAAACGAACTGTGATTGGTTGTTTGACATGTCGGTCAAATGGCCTCATGGGCGGGCCTTGGCCAATGAAAGCTGCCATCTATTCCAGACCTTCAGCCGTCAGTCTGAATGTCTGGCTACGCGAGACTATCTAACGACCAACCTCTGAGCAGTAAAATATCCCTCTGTGTCGAGTTTGTGAGACATCTTTGTGAAGGTCAGTGAAAACTCAACCTGGAAACATCTGCACGGCCATCTGGCAGACATCATCTCACCTCTCCAAAGACATCTGCTGCACCGGGAGCTACGGCAACGTTCCCATGAGCTGCCCAGGATCCTGAACTCAACATAGGAGTCTGTGTTACTGCCTGCTTGGAAACTAATGCTTCCTGCGGGAGGATAATGGACCAGGTGCTGGTCGCTCACAATAATTCACGTGCCCTTTAGAATTACCCTGGATCTGGGGATCAAATTCACACCACTTCACATGTTTTTACCGGTGAACCACTATTGGTTACAAGCCATATGCCAAAAAATGAGAGAAAAAAACTGTCCAAAATATGTTTTTAAATATAATGTAAATATATTTTACTTTATATTTTGAAATTGAAAAATATATTTAGTAGGGCTGGGCAAGTAAACGCGTTATTATCGCGTTAACGCATTAATTGATTAATGCCGACAATTATTTTATCGGGCATTAACGCATTTTTTATATTATTATTTCATATTATTATGAAAGTCTGTTGCTCACTGGCTCTGAATACACATACAGATAAACAGACAAACAAATGTGAGTGGTTTCAAATTTTTTTAATAATCATTGCCCAGCACTAATATTTAGTTTCAGTGTATTTTAGAGGCATGAAAATGCATTTCCAATCCTACTGTAACAAAAAATAAAAAAACTATAAAATGTAATATATTTACATAAATATATTTTCTAACAATACGGTTTTGGAGCATTTTTTGGAGCATGCCAAAATGTATTTCAAAATGCAGTTTAGGGACAAGAAAATAAATTGAATTTTATACAGTAAGTTTGGATTGGTTGTTTCATTGATGTTCAAAAATATATAAAAAAAGCTCCAAAACGATATTGGTAGAAAATATATTTATGTAAATAAAGTTTGTTTTTTTTTCTTCATTTTTTTTTTAATTTTTTTTTCATTTTTTGTACATTTTGAAATATTTTTGATATTTTTTGCCATATGGGCTGTGGTTCTGACACTCGATGTTGGTCGGAGAAAGCCTGATATGTATTTTCATAAGATTTGATTGCATTTTTCACATGACATTATAATTAATGCACATACTGTACGTTTGATTTCTCTGTGCACATATATTATGATCGTATGTGCATTATATTCAGCTGTGTGGTTTATAATGAAGCTCCACACTTATACTCCGTCCGAGGCGATGGTTCAAAACACTCATGTGAAGTATGAGCAATAATAACAGAAATGCTTGACTCAGCAAACACCACTAAATATTTCAGCATGTATCTTTTGAAACTATTTCTATCTCAAAGCATCAAAACACAAGCTAAAATTCAAAGACATCAGAGGCTTTGTGAAATCTTCTGAAACAAGGCTCCTCCTGTGAGAATGGGCTGCAAAACAATATATTTCACAGATCTGGAGATGAATGGAGCTGAATGAAGGATCTACTGTACACAATCACACTGTTAAACACTAAATTAAACCTCGAAAGTAGACCGTCCGCTGCAGTGCTCTGGTTTATTGTTACTTGAGCAGTACTGCAAATGCACAAAACATTTTCAAGAAATGCTTTGTTTTTTGTTTTTTTCATAGTCTCTCCGAGAGAGAGAGAGAGAGAGAGAAGAGAGAGAGAGAGAGAGAGACAGAGAGAGAGAGAGAGAGAGAGAGGAGAGAGAGAGAGAGAGAGAGAGAGAGAGAGAGAGAGATGAGGGCTGAAGCTCTAAGCCGATTAAAAGCTGTAAATAGGCTTAAACATTGACACAACTGAGAGCCCAAACAAATATGCTCCTTTATTTCTTAGCAGGACTCAAACGGAGGATTGCGAAAGCCTGAACGTACAAACCCTTTTCCCTCTTTGCTACTAATTCCCCTCTCCCCATTTTTTTTTCATGAACAGATAAACAGATTTTGTTCTATCCCTGGGTTATATTTTTCTAATATGCTAAGCAGTTGTCCTACAAACAGAAGCATCTCATAGGTGGAGTGGTAGTTTACACCTTCATCATGTCGGGTGTGTTTTGTTTGCTCAGGGAGCAGTCAGATGGGACCGGAGTGAATGCGAGAGCTTTTTATCTTTGTTTGTTTTTAAAAGCGATGACAGAGAACGTCAGTGAATGCAACCACAGCAGAGCATTGTGTGTGTGTGTGTGTGTGTGTGTGTGTGTGTTGCAGCTAAATGAATGCACTACCCCATTTAACCCACATCAACACACTTTTGACTTGACAGGTGGAGAGAAAAGCATGATAAAGTTAACTTTAGCATCAAGAGAACAGAGCTTACACATGCGCTGATCACTAAATACAGTGACCGTGTGGTGCAGCGGTTTTACTACAGTTGTCAGGTGCTGCGACATGGATAACTGTGACAGTTAAATTATAAAACAAATACTAGAATAATTTGTTTTCGGAATTATATTTTTTACATCTTATGAGTGCTAGCTCATACAAAATCACTGTTATGATGCTGGACTGTTGTGACTGGTTTCTAGGGTGTTGCTAAGAAGTTGTGAGGATGTTGTAGGTGGTTTCTAGGGTGTTGCTAGGACACTGTGAGAGGGTTATAGGGTGTTACTAGGATGCTGTGAGTGGTTTCTATTGTGCTGTTAAGTGGTTGTGAGGTGTTGTGGGTGGTTTCTAGGGTGTTGCTAGGATGCTGTGAGAGGTTTCTAGGGTGTTGTTAAGTGGTTGTGAGGTGTTGTGGGTGGTTTCTAGGGTGTTGCTAGGATAATGTGTGTGATTTAAAGGGTGTTGTTAAGTGGTTGTGGGTGGTTTCTACGGTGTTGCTAGGATGTGAGTGGTTTCAAGGGTGTTGTTAAGTGGTTGTGAGGTGTTGTGGGTGGTTTCTAGGGTGTTGCTAGGATGCTGTGAGAGATTTCTAGGGTGTTGCTAGGATGTGAGTGGTTTCAAGGGTGTTGTTAAGTGGTTGTGAGGTGTTGTGGGTGGTTTCTAGGGTGTTGCTAGGATGCTGTGAGAGATTTCTAGGGTGTTGCTAGGATGTGAGTGGTTTCAAGGGTGTTGTTAAGTGGTTGTGAGGGTATGTGTTAAGTGGTTGTGAGGTGTTGTGGGTGGTTTCTAGGGTGTTGCTAGGATGCTGTGAGAGGTTTCTCGGGTGTTGCTAGGATGCTGTGAGTGGTTTCAAGGCTGTTGTTAAGTGGTTGTGAGGCACTGTGGGTGGTTTCTAGGGTGTTGCTAGGATGCTGTGAGTGGTTTCTAAGGTGCTGTTAAGTGGTTGTGAGGTGTTGTGGGTGGTTTCTAGGGTGTTGCTAGGATGCTGTGAAATATTTACAGGGTGTTGCTAGGACTTGAGCGGTTTCAAGGGTGTTGTTAAGTGGTTGTGAGTTGTTGTGGGTGGTTTATAGGGTGTTGCTAGGATGCTGAAGTGGTTTCTAGAGGTGTTGTGGGTGGTTTTAGGGTGTTGCTAGGATATTGTGGTGTGTACGGGTGTTGTGGGTGGTTTCTAGGGTGTTGTTAGGATGATGTGTGTGATTTAAAGGGTGCTGTTAAGTGGTTGTGAGGTGTTTTGAGTGGTTTCTAGGGCATTTCTAGGTGGTTGCTAGGGGTTTGTGGGTGGTTTCTAGGTTATTGTTAAGTGGTTTCTAAAATGTTGTGGGTGGTTTCAAGGGTGTTGCTAGGATGCTGTGTGTGATTTTTAGGGTGTTATTACATGGTTGCTATGGTGCGCTGAGTAATTTTTAGGTTGTTATTAAGTGCATGTCGTTGTTGCGATAGGTGTTTGGGGGGGGGGGGGGGTTCTAGGCTGTTTTTTAGGGTTTTGCTAGGTAGCTGTGGGCGATTGCCAAAGCACTGTTGTGTGGTTACTCAGATGTGTTCTGAATGTTTTGCACAAAAGTATATCTGGCCTTTAAGCAGCTCATCCACTCAGATTCAGAAGCAGAACTATATCTGTTTTATAATGTAAATAAAACATGCTTTTTTTCTATTTGTGTTTTGGAATAACAAAATATACCTGTAGTTCAAACTGTTGACAGGATTGCAAATCCAGCTCCAAACATGCACGCACGCACGCACGCACGCACACACACACACACACACACACACGCACACACACACACACACACACACACACACACACACACACACACACACACACACACACACACACACACACACACACACACACACACACACACACACACACACACACACACACACACACACACAGCAGTGTCAGTGGAGCCTGAATGTTCTCTCTGCACTGCAAACCCTTCAGATGAAATAAAATCAGTCCTGCTGAGCTCAGAACACACAGGAGAGGCTAGATTTACCTGCTAATGCACACAACAACAAACACCGCTCTGAGAAGGTCATTAATGCTGAGCGAATACTTTATTTCACAGAGTTCACCAAGGTGAATACTTCAGATGGTTACAACAAACCCCTTAAGTTAAGGAAAAACCCTACTAAACTACCTTAAGGTTTGTGCTGCAAACTGGTCCAGATCCTTCAGTTCTTGTACTGAAGGTAAATGAGAAATTACAGAAACAGACAGAAACAGAACCAGATCCACGTCTCTACAGTTACTGAAAACACTAATTTCACAGGATCAGCACATGTCAAGAGGCTTTTAAAGTAAGCTAGTCCATAGTTATCACAATCTTTATATCTAAAGCATTTGGCTGTGTGCATTTATTATTTATTATAATTTATCACCATCATTATTTATAGAAACTAAGCTAGTCCATCCTGTGTTTTAAAGCAAGAAAACTATCAAAATGGTTATAGGCTCTTTAAAATATAACTTAATGTCTTGTTACCAGCCTTTAAATGAATACGCCATTTTCAGAAGCCACAATAATCTTACAACAATGAAAGAAAATCTCAAATAAAATTGGGTTGGTGATCAACTCTGAAAAAGAAGCAGTAAATTGTCAGTACTGACGGCATCCGTGTTTCATATCACACAGCAGAAGTGAAATCCAGTGGCATAATGTTGGCCAGATCCCGTCCCAGCAGGAGAATATTACAGACAGAAGGCTGGAGAAGTCAGAACAGAAGGGCTGAGACACATGCACCTACAGCGCCTCATCTATAACTCAGATCTATGAGCCGTCGAACAGAACGACATCTACACCTCGCCATACAAAAGACACGCAATACTCATCACCTCACCGGATGCTGCTGAACTACATGATGAGAGTGTTTCTGGTTTACAGCAGGTTTAATGAAGACTTTTTAAGACCAAGTACAAACAATTTTAGGAATATATTATGTAAATCTATGATCTATAAATGTAAATGTCTTGTTTTGGCAATGCTTCAAAGTTACTTTTTTTATCCTGTCAACAAGTTTGGCCCCCTGTTTGCCCCCCCCTAAATTTGGAATCACAAATTTCACAATGAGTAGTTTGTCCTGTAAACTAATACATACATATATATATATATAAAAGAAAAACAATCAGCTGCTAAATTCAAATCTGCATTCGCTGGCTGGAACAGAGCCAGAAACACGCACATCTTTAAAGCACTGCGCATTATAACCAATCACATACGAGTCTGTTGAGCTTATGAATGCAAGGACCAATCAGAGGCGTTCAGATGAGTCATCTGATGATCTGACTGAATTCTCTAATTCTCTCATCAGAAACAATGAAGTGAAGATGTACGAATGTAAGCAAGATAATAATTTCACACTGTAAACAGCTTTATTATGGCAGTTTTTAAAGGTGCTTGAATTCACTAGACTGAAGTGAAAATGTTCTTTGATAATGTAATTCTTTGCTATCTTTTTCTACAATGAAAGTGTTATAGGCTAATTCACTTACAATGTTTTTATTAATGTCACATTAAATACAAAGTCAGTCGTATTAAAAATATTGTATGGTATGACACCCATATCTGGTACTTAAGTAAAAAGACGGCTTTTCATGCAAAGTTAATAGATTACACTATTGGGCTACTTTGCGCATCGCCAATTATAGATCAACTAACACAATCTATAAAGGTGCAAAATGCATTTACTTACACATATTTGAGAATCGAGATATTTCATGATATACTTTGGGAATATTTCGAACAAAACATTAATAAAACAAGCCTATATCAGTTATACAGTGGTATTGTGGCTGCCGTGTGCCCCCTCAAAAATGATGCTCCTGACACTAAAATACAAAATATTTGTCAAATAAATGAAACATGATTAAACATTAATTTGAGTTGAAATTGTTATAGATTACTTTACCAGAGATTGCAGTGATACATGACATGGTGAAAAAATGACTGAATTAATAATACTTAAAGTAGGTTAAAAATAATTTTAAAATTGTGCCCCCTAAACGCACAGCTGGCCCCTGTCTGCCCCCCCCCCCCCAGTAACTGTGGTCTAGAACCACCCTTGTTCCAAGTGTCTTGGAAACCCTTACATGGGTTAAAAACAATAAAAGCAAATCAGTAATATTTTGCATCGTGTGCAGTTTCAGCAAACAGACTTAAATAAGTAATAAATAAAATGATTTGAAAATGATTATTGGGTATGTGCCATTATTACAATTACTATTGTTACTATTATTATTACTTTCATTATTATTGATATTACTGTTGCCGTCATCACAGAATATTGTTATCATCACCATCTTTAGTATTATTATATCCATGTTAATACTACTTAAATACTACTACTATTAATCAGATTGTCATTGCTGTTTATTTTCATTGCAGTTATTATCATTATTATTTTATTGCTGTTTTTGTGTGTATGTTGTATGTTTTGCACTCCTAATATTTTTTTTTAAATAAATACAATTATTTAACATTTTAACACTTTAAACTATTTGTTGCCTGTTAAAAAAAAAAACATTTACACATTTTTGAGAGGCAGACAGTGAAAAAGTATGTAAGATGAATAAATATATTAACTACTGACAGAAAGGATCCTTATCGTTGAGTCGCTGTGCGCTCTGCATGGTAAAATACAACACACCACCATATATAATACAACACACAAGTCAGCAGTATGCAGGCTAACATACATGATGCAATGCAATGCAAGCAATAAAAAGTACATACATTGACATTAACTTCATCACAATGAGATCCCTGCTATATTTCTTTTTTAATACATGTTCACAGTTCACATTTATTCAGTTCACGTTATTCTAAAGAAAAAAAATAAATGCTTGTAATAACGGTAACACTTTACTCTGCCTCACCCAAAGCTTCATGGAGAGGGACATGTTTTTGACTATTATATTTTTGACGTTGTGGGTCATGCAGCATTTATGTCTTTAATTACATTAAATAAAATGTAATGTTACACTACAGTAATATTGTGAAATATTATTGCAATCTAAAACAACTGTTTTCTATAACAATATATTGCAAAATGTAATTTATTCCTGTGATGCTAATCTGAATTTTCAGCATCATTACTCCAGTCTTCAGTGTCACATGATCTTCAGAAATTATTGTAATATGCTGATTTGCTGCTCAAGACACATTTCTGATTATTATCAATGTCTTTACTCTCACTTTTGATCAATTTAACGCATCCTTGCTGTGTACAAGTATTCACTTGTTAACCATCAAATCTTCCTCACCCCGAACAGCAGTGTAAACTCTTTGCGATTGAATGTTATCTCTCAGGTTGCAAGGTTCAAACGACGAGTGGTAAATCTATCAAATCCTGGTCTGTGTTCAGAGAAGCAGGCCAGAACCGCTCGACTGAATCACACAGCGATGGCCGCTCCATTAAGACGGTATTGGTTTCTTGAAAGAGCAAGCACTAACCAGTCTAAACCCACATTTGCGTTTCAGTCAGCTAGTTCTGTCCAATTCAATACATCACGAGCCAATTAACTTAAAAGCTATAACAAAATCTATGATGCAGACCGTAATACAATCATAATGTGCAATTAGCCACAGTTTGCATCATTAACAGAACGTAGTACGGCAAATCTTTCCATGCGATTAAAATAGCTAACGTTCAGTCTAGTGACCCTTAAAGAGTGGAACAAAATGTCAGAGTTTAACAAGCGTATAACAAATATCCGTCCTCATTTGTGTGTGCTGTGATTATGGGATTTTAATGGTGGTTCTCCAGCACGACCCGAATGACATGATGGACCTAAAGTGACCAGACGTCTGGATGGAAGTTTTTCACAATAATTAGCCTTAACTTACATTGCTATAAATAAAGACATTGCAGTGTTGTGTGCTTTTTATGAAACTAGCTGCAGGGCGATGTGTAGTTCAAGTCAGTGGAGTCCAATGTTGTTGGACATCAACATTTTTTCAAAATATCTTGCAATTAAATCATACAGATTTGAAACAATATCAGAGTGAGTAAACAAAGAATTTTATTTTTGAGTGAACTCTCGGTAACACTTTACTTAAAGCCTTTATGTATAATGCATTATTAAGGGTATTAATTAAAGGATACAAAGCATTATAATTATTCATAATACATTATATATTGTTGTAATTAGAACCAAATTTAAAATGCATAATGTA
>JAPDDN010000364.1:25000-70940 GCA_027422405.1 Ptychobarbus kaznakovi
TGTCGCTCTATTCTCACTTTTGAGCTCTACTCGGTTATGCTGTTACTCTGCAGTTTTATTTAATTTGTATGGTTTTGTTTGCCTCTTTATTTTCTATAAAGTTCTATTCCATTCCAAATGGTTATATTGCTTTGTATATTGTTTTTTAGAGTTATATTGTATACGATGCAGTACTATTTTGTGCTATTTTATTCTATATGGTATGGTTCTATTCTTTCTTTATGGTTTTATTATATTCTACTTTGGACTGTTATTTTTAATTCTATACACTATTGTTCAAAATAAATATTTTTTGACAGAATGTATTATTCAGCAAGGATGGCAGTAAAGATATTTATAATGTTCCAAAAAAATTGATTTTCAAATAAATGCTGCTTTTTTGAGCTTTTTCATCAAAGAATATTAGAAAATATAATACACTTTTTACAAAATATGAAGCAGCACTACTGTTTTCAACATTGATAATAATAAGCAATGTTTCTGGAGCAGCATATGATTTCTGAAGGATAATGTGACACTGAAGACTGGAGTTATGATGCTGAAATTTCAGCATTGCATCACAGGAATAAATTACATTTTTAAAAATATATTCAAATAGAAAACTGTTGTTTTAAATTGTAATATATTAAACTTTTGATCAAATAAATGCAGTCTTGGTGAGCAGAAGAGACGTCTTTCACACAAACTTTTGAACGGTATTCTATTCTCTTATAAATACTTCTATTCTATGTTGTTCTACATTGTTTCATTTTAGATAGTCATAGTTAATACATTTCTACCGCATTCAACAATTCTGTTTTTCTTTTCTGTCTGTTTCTAAAATGTAGCATGACACATTTGCTAATAAAATATTTATAACAGCTGAAAACTGCAAAAACGTTTGGATCCATAACCATATAATGAGAAGAAACAAATGCAAAGCAGATATCAGTATCACTCTCTGTACAACTGCATCATGTACCGCATGACCTCCACTTGGGCTGTTATCATGTAAATCTGTCCTCCAGGCCTGCTGGACTGAATGAGATCTCTAAACCCTGAGCTCAGCAAATGAGTTTGCTTCATTATAACAGACAGAGTGTTGCCAGATTGGAACAACAGCACTTTTACTGTAGTCTCAATGAGGCATGAGCCAATGATAAGAGCATGCATGCAGACACACAATCATACATCACATAGATAATTGCATATAGGAAACAGAGCGAGCCCCACCCATGCACAATGAGTAGATCCATTACATCCCTAATCAATACTCCACTACGCTTTATCACTGCACAGAGGCAAATAGAGCCTCGTGATGAATGAGACGTTTGGTTAACGATCAGGTCGAGATGGTAAAGGTCAAATCTTAATGGGGAATTCTTATGATAGCAGAGCAGGAGGTGCACATGACATTTAACTACCAGAAAAGACACTTAAGTTACATCTCCATTAACATACTATATGCTCCAAAACACTGAAAACAGTACGCCAAAATTCTCCTGAACTACTTTTGGGCTAGTATTACACACAATCCCTTGTATCTAAAGAGGAGAGGGAACTGAAGCTGACACAGCAGTCTTTAAATGCATTATAGAAAATGAATACATTTAGCTCCATGCAAATGCAAACAGTATGTGACAATGGAATAGGATCATGATGCAATTTTACCACATTTGTGTAACATTGCTCCGATATTAGAACACACCGCAAATGATGTACTTTCCTCCCATCAGCACAGTGCATATATCAGTGTTCAGTGTTTCATGCTGCCATAGCAACTATGGGAAAAATACATGTAACATAAAGCATATACAGCCTCACATTTTTATAAAATGGCCACAAGACCGATATGTCAAGATACGAGTACTCAATAAATAGTTGATTTTAATAATTAAATTAAGAATAAACAATTATTGTGGTAAAAGGTGCTCACATTTTTTCAGTTTCTCCATGATTTTTAGTCATTGATGATAAAAAGGCAAGGCAAGTTTATTTATATAGCACATTTCATACACAATGGTAATTCAAAGTGCTTTACATAAAAGGAAGTAAAATAATCATATCAAATAAATAATCACAACAATAAAACCAGAAATTTTAATGTAGAAATAAAAATGATTATACATACAATAGTGCAATCAGTTCAGACGTAGCACAGCGCTAATTCAACAAATGCACAGCTAAACAGATGAGTTTTGAGTCTGGATTTAAATATGGCTAATGTTTTAGCACATCTGATCTCTTCTGGAAGCTGGTTCCAGCTGCGGGCGGTAAAATAGCTAAAAGCGGACTCCCGGTTGTTTTGTGTGAACCCTTGGTATTTCTAACTGACTCGATCCTACTGATCTGAGTGGTCTGTTTGGTTTATATTCAGTGAGCATATCTGCAATGTATTTAGGTCCTAGGCCATTGAGTGATTTATAAACCAGTAAAAGTACTTTAAAATCAATCCTACATGTAACTGGAAGCCAGTGTAAGGACCTGAGGACTGGTGTGATATGCTCAGATGCTCTGGTTCTAGTCAGTATCCTGGCAGCAGTGTTCTGGATGAGCTGCAGCTGTTTAATGGACTTCTTTGGAAGGAGACCATTAAAATAATCCACCCTGCTGGTGAGGAGACCATTACAATAATCCACCCTGCTGGTGATAAAGGCATGAGCAAGTTTCTCCAAGTCTTGACTGGAAACAAAACATCTAATTCTTGCAATGTTTTTGAGATGATAGTATGCTGATTTAGTTACTGCTTTGACATTACCACTGAAACTATGGTCTGTCTCCAGAATCACCCCAATATTTTTACTTGATTTTTAGTTGTTTGACCCCTAGAGTCAAGGTATGCATTCACCTTGAGAACTTCATCTTTGTTTCCAAATGCAATGACTTCCATTTTCTCCTTGTTTAACTGAAGAAAGTTCTGGCACATCCAACTGTTGATCACATCAATGCATTGACAGAGGGAGTCAATGGGGCTATAGTCATTTGGAGATAAGGCTAGGTAAATCTGGGTATCATCAGCATAGCTGTGATAGGCAATTTGGTTCTTCTCATTATTTGACTTAGTGGGAGCATATACAGGCTAAACAAGAGCGGTGCAAGAATTGAGCCTTGTGGGACTCCGCATGTCATGGACGTCCACTGAGACTTATGCTCTCCTATACTCACATAATAACCTCTCCTTTCTAAGTATGACCTGAACCATTTGTGTACCATCCCAGAAAGCCCGACCCAGTTTTCCAGTCTCTGTAGAAGTATGTTATGATCGACAGTGTCAAATGCAGCACCAAGATCTAGTAGTACCAGCACTGATATTTTGCCAGAATTAGAACTAAACGATTATCATGTATTATCTTAATGAGTGCTGTCTCTGCGCTGTGATGCACACGGAAACCAGATTAAAATTGGTCCAGGAATCCATTTGAGTTTAAGTAGTTGTTCAGCTGATTAAAAACAACAGCAGTTCAGAGTATGAAAAGACAATTCAGAAAAGCTAAGCGGATGTGGCGGAAGAGGAAACTTGAAATTCACTATAGCATCTATAAAGACAGCCTTCATGCTTTCAATTTAGAACTAGCCACAGCTAGACAGACCTTCTTCTCAAACCTTATAAACAGTAACTTAAACAACACTCACACTCTTTTTGCTACTGTTGAGAGACTAAGAATCCCTCCAAGTCAGATTCCCAGTGAAATGTTTTCCGACAGAAAATGCAATGAGTTTGCTTCCTTCTTTTCTGAGAAGATCAATAATATCAGAAAGGTGATTGGCACATCTTCTAGTCATGCAGAGGCCACACAGATTCGACCGCAATTTCAAAAAGAAGTAACTATGTCTGTTTTTGAAGCAATTGATAGCATAATTTTGGAATAAATAGTACAGCACCTTAATCTTGAAACACTTTCCACATCTTTTTTCAAAAGTGTGCTTAACTGTTTAGAGGCAGATCTCTTAGAAGTGGTGAACACCTCACTTCTTTCTGGGACTTTTCCAAACTCCCTGAAAACTGCAGTTGTTAAGCCCCTTCTGAAAAAGCTCAATCTTGATAACACCATATTGAACAACTATAGACCTATATCAAATCTTCCTTTCATAGGTAAGATTATTGAAAAGGTAGATTTTCTCCAAGGTGATTTCTGTCTGCCATTCTATTTAATTACTTTTTCAGGAGCAATATCATCAACAACATTCTTAACTGTTGAGTTAAAGGAATCAAGGAGAAGATCAACAGAGTCTGCAGAAATGCTTGGTGTTAAAGATATAGCCTCCATTAATAGCACACTAGTGTTCTCGTTAATGCATCTCTTTCTGACAGAGACAGATCTAGATTCAGTGGTAGCAGAGATCATTATTTCAAAGATAATACAGAAGTGATCAGAAAGTGCTACATCCTTAATAACAATAGATTCAATGTTTAGACCTCTACTGATGAGTAAATGTGTCCACGATTGTGTTGTTGGTCCATGCACATTCTGAATCAGGTCAAAAGTGTTTAAAACAGTTATAAAAATAATAATTATAGTGATTTTGGTGCTGAAACAGAATATATCCGGCATAGTTTTGCTTCACATCACATCTGATTGCCTGAGGAAAGTACAGAATGTCAATGCAAACCAGAATTGTGCATCGTTCAGAATTGAACTGAGAACAAACTTTCAATTGAATTCAAATTGAGGTCGCAAACAGAATGCAGGATTGCAAGAAGGCAATTTAAAATGATTTAAAAGGAGTTTTAAAAAATTCATAGAACTGTCATTGTTAACAAGAACGATAGATAGACAGAGTGGTAGATGGAATGATAGAACAATAGATATAATCTATCTGTTCATTCTGCTTGTGTGTCATGAATAAGGCTGAATGTCACACACGTAAATGTTCAAAACGCTGTCAGTGAGATGTTATTTTGGGTGCAGTGCAGGTGCTGATCGAGTAAATGTCATTTCCCAGCACTGTAGATCAGTATCGAGCTGCTAATTGACCCTTTGTTAATTACAAATAATTAGTTTAAGCTAATCTGATAGCGTCCTTCATTGCTGGTGTTCTGATAAGCTATTGACAGGAGCTTCCCTTCTGCTCTGGACTGCCCACCGATCTGCCAATATCACTGACATCACACTGTGTAGTGTTTGTGGCTAACTATAAATCAGAGGGCTGAAGAACTACCAGAGGGCAACTGTGTGATCAACATTCTCTAATAGTCTTGTAGCATCAATAGTGAAAGTCATTTACACACCCTTGAAGGACAATATGGTAAGAATGCAAGACAGGGATGAGAGTAAGCAATGTAACAAGTACAAAGGCCTTAGCAGGAAAACAAGGGCCATTCAAAACTGAATTAACAATGATTTTCCTAAACTTGAATTGAAGTAGCCAATAGGATGCAGAACCGCAATTTAAATTAACGATAGAATGATACACAGTATGACAGAATGATAGCGATAGAACGATAGAGTGATAGGTAGACCGAATCCAATAGAGTGATAGAAGGATAGAATGAAAATACAAAAGATAGAGTGATAGATAAAATGATACAACAACAGGTAAAATGATAGACTGATAGATAGAATGATGATAAGATAGAACAATAGATAGATAGATATAGAATGATGATAGATAGATAGAGTGATGATAGGTATCCAATAGATAGAAGGATAGAATGAAAATACAAAAGATAGAGTGATAGATAAATGATACAACAACAGGTAAAATGATAGACTGATAGATAGAATGATAAAGTGATAAGATAGAACAATAGAAAAACAGAACAAGAGTGATAGATAGAAGAATGATAGAACAGAATGACAGAATGATAGATAGATAGATTCATTCACGAGGGGAAAACAAGCCAGTTTTGAATTTTGCACAACCCTGATGCAAATGCTTCTATGCTACACTAGCTCAAGTGAAAAAACATCATTGCTTAAAGCGTTTTGGGTTAGTCGAGTTAAAGTTGAAATGAGCAGCAGTAATAGCTAGCGACGGCCGGCCTAGCGTTCTCCGCTAATGAAGAGCTCACCGCATGAGCTGCATTCAAACACCAGACAGGTTCTCTCGCAAATGACTTTTGTTTTTTTAGCTTATTCCTCCTCAGACGTCCAAAGAATGAGACATCAAATCAGGGCACAAAAGATCTCTGTAAACGCCGGCGCATTTGGCCTGTCAGAGCTCAGATTTGGAGAGCCATAAGCCGAGAAAGCTCTTTTGTTTGGGGCGCTAAAAGCATTTCGGTATTTTAGACACATCCCTCTATTTTCTGCGTCGGAGTGGGCGGCAGGCGGGGGATAAACACCGTTTATGACAGAGAAGAGTGAATCTGGCCTTGTGACAGAACGCTCTCGCCAAAGATTTTTTGTCCATCTGAACCATTACGAAAGATATGGGCTGTTTGCTCTGAAAGATGGCAAGCTACGGCTCTAAATTTGATTTCTTTCCCTCATTCAACAGAATTTGAGCTTTTACTTTCTCCTGTGTGTATTGGAGTGCACATGAATGGTGACAATAACCTAGTCAGTTGCTTTGTTCTCTACTGTCTACATAGGCAATGGTTTCCACAAAAATATTCAGCAGCACAACTGTTTTCAACAGTTCTTCAGCAGCGAATCAGCATCTGATTATGATTTCTGAAGAATCACGTGACACTGAAGAATAGAGTAATAATGCTGAGAATTCAGCTTTGATTCACAAAAATAAATTACAAGAGAAAGCAGTTATTTTAAATCATAATACCATCTCACACTATTACTGTTTTACTGTAGTTTTAATCAAATAAATGCAGCCTATCTTCCTTTAAAGTCACTATTCTTGCCTGTTATTGTGTGTGTATAAGTGATATGGTAAACAAGTTTACCATGTAGCTACTCATTTCAAGGAGAACTAAAAAGTATTATTTCTCTTTTCTACTGATGCAATTGCGAGAATGTTTATATCCTGCAATTCTGACGTATTTTCTCAGAACTATGAGATAAAAACTCTAAATTCTGAGGTGAAACTTCATATAACAATTCAGAATTTTTTCACAGTTGTGAATTTATATCATGCAATTCTGATAAAAAAGAAAGAGTTTTGAGATGTAAACTTTCAATTGCAAGAAAAAAAAGTCAGAATTGTGATTATTTTATATTCAGTAGTGGAAACAGACTTCCATACAAATACATAATTATAAATAATAAATAAATATCATGACCTTTTCAACATCCAATCCAATCCCAATGGATAGAATCAAGTCCCAACCTACATTACATTATTATTACAATATTCTGTTTCACACACAAGACACACACACACACACACACACACACACACACACACACACACACACACACACACACACACACACACACACACACACACACACACACACACACACACACACACACACACACACACACACACACACACACACACACACACACACACACACACACACACACACACACACTACAGATGCAAATGCATGATGCCATGACGTGTCAGTGAGACCGAGATCTCCGTCTTGTGTCAGCCCAGAAATGTCACATCACATTGAAAACATACCACGCTTATTCCAGTAAAGTGTCAGCTCCTCTCTGTTTGTGGTCATGCATTTTTACACATGACACGTCCGTTTGCCTGCGACCTCCTGACAAACACACAGAGAAGCTTGAGAGAGGAGAGAGAGAGAGAGAGAGAGAGAGAGAGAGAGAGAGAGAGAGAGAGAGAGAGAGAGAGAGAGAGAGAGAGAGAGAGAGAGAGAGACAACGCTGGCAAAAGGCTCTATACTATTTTATTGATTGCACGTTCAAGCCCGCCTCACTGCAGCTTGTATATTTAAGAAAAGCAGGCCGAGCGCAGAGCTCCGGGACCCCTGCCCCCCCGTCACAGCGGTGGATCGAATGACTGTTTCATTTACAGTCTTATGCTAATACACTTGGCAGGAGAAGGACGAGGTCTGTGCACACATCTGCACTCAATAACCCAATCACTTTATCCAAAATGAATACCCACAACAGACAGAGAGAAACGCTGAAGGTCTTCAGAATCACTCACAATGCAAAACAAATCTGTATTGTGTTGTTTTACAGTAAAAATCTCCTTGAAACAACATACACTACCTTTCAAATAATATATATTTTTGAAAAATATTGTTTGTTTGTTTTTCAGCAAGGATGCATTAAATTAATCAAACGAGACAGTAAAGTTACAAAATATTGATATTTTAAATAAATGCTGTTCTTTTGAACTTTTGAAGGCATCCTCAAAAATGTTATGTTGTATGTTTGCACAAAATTTGAAGCAGCACATTTGTTTTCAACAGTAATAATATGAGAAATGAGCAGTAAATCAGCATATCAGAATGATTTCTGAAAATCATGCGACACTGAAGACTGCTTGGAGTAAAGATGTTTGGCATTGCATCAAAGGAATAAATTACACTGTGCAGTATATTACAATAGAAAATTGTTCTTTAAAACGATAATAATATTTCACAATATTAATGTTTTATTGTATTTTTGATCAAATAAATGCAGCCTTGGTGAGCAGAAGAGACTTTATTCAAAAACATAAAAATATTGTACTGACCCTAGATGTCTGAATGGTATTGAACATTTATTAGAAATGCAAATTAGTATAAGATATTAAGACTTGTTTTAAGAGAATATATGCTGAATTGAATTTATTATGTATATTTATTAGCAAAATATTAGTATCTTTTCAGCACTTTTTTTGATTTGCTTTTAAGCACTTAATGTATGATTTTCTGCAGTGCAGATGGAACAGAAACACATACAGAATTGTGTTTTTAATGCTAATGTTGGATGCCAGGTAAATATTACTAATATAATATACAAATATTACAGTTGCTTGCGTAAACATTAATATGCTCAATATGCAACTCCTGCTTCCTATAATTGGACTTTAATTGTACAATTATTTATTACAAAGCACAGCAAATCAAACTATTTACAACTTGATATGACATCGGTGCGAGAAACTGAAAATAAACAAGATTCAACGCCTGCACAAACCAAAGACGTCCATCTGACATTGTACATTTGTTTACAATAAAACCTCTGAATATAAAGTGCATATGCTTATGTGTTTAAATTCAAATTCAACTCTAAACTTTCTTATATCCTCTACTGCTCCCACGTCAATAAAAGCACCATTAAATGAATCAAATCGATTAAAAAGCCTGTAACGCAGACGCCCGAACAGAGTGAAAACAGCAGTCAAAGCTAATATCACCAGCACACAATCAGAGAGTGAGCGAGAAAAGAAATGAGTGTGGAGCAATAGAGTGAGGTAGAAATGAAATCTCTTTACCTCCTCGACTCTCGCTGTCAGCTGGCTTCACCTGAATAGGCCGAGTCATCTGCGGGAGAGAAAGAGAGAGAGGGAGAGAGAAAGGTTAATGTGGAGGTGTGAGACAGAGACAGCCAGAGGAGCAGGTTAGGAGCGCGTCGGATTCACAGCTGTCAGAGCCACTGAAGCTCAGAGACGTCAACTCCCAGAAGCCCACGGGCTAGAAGTACACGCGCGCTTTCACGAGTCATTCCAGCGTCAGGCTCTTAGCTGCCGTGGTTTGAGTTCGACTGAGGTGTTGTACGAAATCAGACGAGGCGAGAACTACAGGAAAGAAGAATCACAAATGAGATCTAAATGAAATTGCATTACGCAGACCTCGACAAGATTAAACAGAGATCCAGTTGAGACTCTTTTCTTAGTAATCTCGTAGTGTCTCCTCTAGAGATCCAGATGAGATGTCAACGGGATCTCAAACTGCATTCAGGCAGCTGCAACGTCAGAGATATCAATATGAACTCACACATTTCTCTTCAATCATCTGAGCTGCTACTCACTTTAAAAAAAGAGACATTTTTAGAGCTGCACAAATTTAGATTTTTATATATATATATATATATATATATAGCTGTGATTATTTGTACAGTATGGCAAAAAATTTGACTATATATCGATGTGACAAAATATTAATACTAATATATTACTACAAATATTTTAAATATAAGAATATAAGATCACTCACTACTGAATTATTTCCCTGTAAAATAAAATTAATTTATGTAAAATTACAATATTAGCATTTCTGGATGCCTTAATTTCTCAATTTCTTCATTGAGAACCATCAATATTTTGGTAGAAAACTGCATGCATCCTTTAAATTGTAGTTTTATGATGATGATGATGATTATTAATAGTATTATAATGAAAAATATTAAACTAAAGATTACAATTGATGTATTTTACTATAAAATAAAAAACAGAGTATTTAGGAAAAATATAAATATATTATTTCACAGTACAAATGTAAAATTACAATATTAGTTTCTTCATTTTAAACATCATTATTTTGGTGGAAAATCACAGGGACCCCTTAAAGCTTCTCTTTTGTTGACAACAGCCAGTTTAGAAGTGCTTCTCGTTACAAGTCTGAGAAGATGGTTGCATTTGTAAATGCATGATATAAGCGACCCAAAGTCAGAATGCATGCAGAGATGAAGTTTGTGTGGAACAGAATTTACTGTGAACCGAAAGACACTGAAAACTCTGTATCACGAGCTGCACACATGTAACAATGTCCATATGAATATAAAGAGGAACACATTTATATTTCAATAATTGCGAGTTAAAAAGAGCAACCACTGAGCAATCCGAGGTCAGGCGAGGTCTGTAGCATCTGTGTAACACTGCTTTGTTCCATCACTCCATCTCTGCATTCACTATTCACTTCTTAATTTCCATATAAACTTCTCTCTCTTCATTGCATTTTCGTTCCTCATTCATCTATTTTTCTTCACGGGGCTGAGGCACACAAGATTTGTTTTCATTCGCGAGAGCGTCTTTCTGCTTACTGGCATGTGCAGAAAAGCTGAATTCGTTAGATGCAGCACAGAGGCACACATTCATTGTGTCTTTCATGAATACGAAGCGTGTGCTGTGATGCACAGAAAAGCCCAAACACGCACATTTGCATTTGTTTAGTGTCTGATGTGAGGAGGAAGACGAGCGTGTGAAGATGACGAGAGAGAGAGAGAGACACAATCTTACACATCTAATAAGTCGACGCTGAGATGTTTTGTGTGGAGCAGCTTTAAAATCTGTAATCTGATACGAAGAATGAAAGCTGATCAGATCACGACAGCGTTCTGGATCCTGTACGTGACTCTGCCCTCGACAACAGGAAATCACAGCACCTCCCAAATCAAAGCCGACGGGCCACGGACGAGGAGCGCCGTATATTAAACCAGAGACTGAATGACACAAACAGAAATATAAGTTCAACTTCAGTGGATAACTCATCCAGCTATGAAAGCCCTTTTGTGCCACTCAATACATTTTTTAAAAGTAATTACAACTTTATATATATATATATATATATTACAATTCTGACTTCTTTTTTGTTTTTCTGGAGCATTTGAGGCTAGAAAATCATAGAAATAATATACTATCAAGCAACGACCCTGAACACCCTGGCAACCACCTAGCAACACCCTAGCAACCGCCTTGCAACCCTTACTATAGCAATGTGATAAAAACACTCAAAACAGCTGAGCAACTGTGTGGCAAGCACCCAAAACACACTAGTGACCATCTAGTGACACCCTAGCAATGGCTCAGAACACTAAAACACCTTAGCAACCACCCAAAACACACTAGTGACCATCTAGTGACACCCTAGCAATGGCTCAGATCACCAAAACACCTTAGCAACCACCCAAAACATGCTAGTGACCATCTAGTGACACCCTTGCTACCCTATCAACGCTCAGACATCAAAACACCTTAGCAACCACCAACATGCTAGTGACAAAACCCTTCAACCTAGCAACTAGCCTAGAACCCTAAACCACACAACATGCTAGTGACAATGTGCCAAAAAACTCAAAACAGCTGATGTGGCAACCACCCAAAACACGCTAGTGACCATCTAGTGATGCCCTTGCAACTGCCCAGAACACCAAAATACCTTAGTACCACAAAACATAGTGACCACCTAGTGATGCCCTAAACGCCCAGCACACAAAACACCTTAGTGACCTCTCCTAATGATGCCCTAGCAACCGCCCAGCACATCAAAACACCTTAGTAACCACACAAAATGCCATAGTGACCACCTAGTGATGCCCTAGCCCTAGCAACTGCCCAGCACATCAAAACACCTTAGTAACCACACAACATGGCCCTAGTGACCACCTAGTGATGCCCTAGCAACTGCCCAGCACATCAAAACACCTTAGTAACCACACAACATGGCCCTAGTGACCACCTAGTGATGCCCTAGCAACTGCCCAGCACATCAAAACACCTTAGTAACCACAAAACATGCCCTAGTGACCACCTAGTGATGCCCTAGCAACCGCCCAGCACATCAAAACACCTTAGTAACCACACAACATGCCCTAGTGACCACCTAGTGATGCCCTAGCAACCGTTCAGAACACCAAAATGCCTCAGCGACCCCCCCAAAATGCCCTAGCAACTACCCAGAACACAAAAACACCTAATCAACCAGCCAAAATGCCCTAGTAACCATCCAAAATACCTTAGCAATCACTTTAAACCCTTTAGCAACACCCATATCAAACTAACAACCATATAGCACATGCAATTAACTGCCTAGAATAGATCAACCTATCAACTGCAAAGCAATGAGCTAAAAGCATACTTTCAAAGATGGCCGCCGAGTGACATGGCTTGTCTTAAAGAGACTTTGGTAATACTTTTTAATAAGAATTACAAATTATTTTAATAATAATAAACCACATATTAATATGATAAAACTCTCAAACCCTGTGGCAAGCATCCAAAACACCCGAGCAACCACATAACAGCCCCTAGCAACCACCCTAAACACTGAAAAACTGCATACATGCAACATCCTGGCAACCACGTGCAAAAAACAAAATTTTTCTTAATAAATATAAAAAAATCTAGTTTCAAATGTACAATTATTTGATTAAAACGGCAATTAATCTCACTAAACATCACAATTACAACAAAACATAAGACCAATGAACATTTAACCTAGCTTGGATAAAAAAATGTATTCAACATTAGTTGAAAAAAACCGTAAAAGCAATTCTTGACAGGGAATGGCGAATAGAACCGGGGAGGGAAGGAGGAGAGCAGGAGCGAGCAGAAGCGCTACAGTGAGATAAATGAAGATGTACAGAGAGACGGGTACAGCAGGTGAGCTGTGTGGTTGCCCGTGGCGGCATCGCTGTGGCAGCGGTGATGAAAGACTCTCCTGTATGGAGTTGTCACGGCGCTACAGGAAGCGGGGGGTGAGACGGGCCACAGCCACGACAGGAAGTCAGCATCAGCGCTAATGGGGACCTATCGCTCACTTAGGGGGGGAGCCATACTGGGGCGATACACAATAACAACACAACACCCTGCACACCTATGCACACTTGGATTCTCACAAAGCATTTATTTTTAGGATTGCTCTCGCTTCACTTAGGGTCCAAAATAAATTCTGTGCCACGCTTGCCAACGGGAGGTGAATTGCGAAAATTAGGCTGTTTTTCCTTTCCATTTGCAACATACAGCGCGGGTCGTGGTGTCAATAGCAGCATCATATACTATGCAGGCTACACATGCTTGTCGGATGGTCTTACCTCACACTTCTGAAGACGCGATTAGAAATCCGTCACATTCAAGTGCTTCGTGCACGTTACATGTCTACTATGCATGCAGTCTAGGGCATGTACACACTGCAGCTAAATTCGGTTGCCAGTTCACTTTTTAGTGCTTAAAGGGATAGTTCACTCAAAAATGAAAATGTGATGTTTATCTGCTTACCCCAGGGTATTTAATATGTAGGTGATTTTGTTTCTTCAGTAGAACACAAACTAAGATTTTTAACTCATACCATTGCAGTCTGTGAGTCATATAATGGCAGTCAATGGGACTCATGGCTTTGAGAGAAGAAACGTGTTTATAGACACGAAACCATCGGTCTGTGCAAGAAACTGAAGTAGAACTGTCCTTCACAACAGCCGGCGCGTGACTTATATTATAAAATTATATAAGTTCTATTCATTTCTCAAACATCATCACAAGCCGCAGGGTTTAATTTGGTTTTGTGAGTGTTCATCACAACCGCAGGGTTTAATTGGACTGCCTGAACTCTCAAAGCCGTTTGAGTTAAAATATTCGTTGTGTTCTACTGAAGAAAAAGTAATCTGACTGGGGTTAAACTACACATCCAATTTTAATTTTTTGGGTGAACTATCCCTTTAATCCTGTTCTGTACACACACAGTTCAGTCATTTACGGGTGTGACAACTGCATTCTACAACCGAACTGACTCAAGAAAAATTCAGGTAGCGTCGGCGACAACTGCATTTGCAGAAATCCTTCGCAGTGTGTATTCAATCGAACGGAACAACTAGCTGTTAATGATGTATTTGACATGTATCAGAGTGGTGGTGCAACAACTTACATCGAAGGAGGTACGTCTTGACTCAGTGTTGCCAGATATTGCTATAAAAATAGCACATAAGAACAAGCATATACATTTATGCATTTAGCAGATGCTTTTATCCAAAGCGACTTACAGTGCATTTTGCGCTGCTAACGCAATGCTCTACCACTGAGCCACTGGAACATATTATAAACTCTATAAATTAAACTATAATAATATTTTATTATCTCCATATAACCGATCACTTTATGAGCCAAGTCGAACCTAAACAACGATTCCAAAGAGGCTTAATAACAATAAGTGTTGCTTATAATACAGTATGTGGACATGGCAACCCTTCAAGAGCACGCTATGTGAAGTAGCTTTCCAAACATAAATGGTATATGACGGCTCTGTTGTCTGTGGTTTAGTTGAAATCTGCGAACATAAGTATTTGGTCACTGTAACACTACATTGGTCAAAAATAGCAGATACCAAACATGTGAGATGGCAAAATGTTGCTTATTTACAACAGTGTCAATCATAGCAGTTTTGAGAGTGAGTTCTGTTCGACACACACACAAAACTGTATGTTAGGGGATTGGGAAAGACAACTACATTTAAATACAGGAGTTAATCCCCTAAATTACCGTTTTGTGTGTGTACGAAAAAAACTCACTCTCAAAATTGTGATAATTGACAAGCTGTAAACATAGCAACGTTTTGCCCTCTTCAACATCTGCTATTTTTGACCAATGTAATATTACAGCAACCCAAAATGAATTATGTCCGAAGACTTGAACTAAGCCACCATCAACAGAGCTGCATTTCTGTTTAGGTTTGGAAGGTTGCTTAGCCGCAGGGTTGCCAGGTCTGCGTAACAAAATGCAACAAAACAAAACAAAACATGATAAAACAAGTCGAAAACGCGTTTCCCAGAGGGTGTATTTTATTCAATCTGTGGACTTAGAAAACAACCAGTGGCAACATTCTGTAGAGAAATTGTGGACTTAGTAACACTGCTTTTTTTTTTTTTTGTTTTTTTTACAATAATCTATGATATGACACTAAAGTAGTTCAAAGGTTACCATGGTACCATGTACAAAAACATGGTAATGCTATGGTATTTTTTTTTAAGAAGAGTTTGATTGTTTAAAACATTGTGCCTCAGTAGAATACAATTTCAGAGAAATGCTCAATAAACCACACACCACAGAAAATATCACAAAACACATATCACACGAGGGACAGATTTCAACCCCACACCGCCAGACATCTGGTCTTCGATTCATATCGATTCTCAATATATATTACAGCAACATTATCTTTAACATACAGACTGTTACCACCAAACTGCTCCCACGTGAAGCAGCTCAGACGAACATGAGGCTGTCAGCGTTCAATTATGCTTTATGATGCTCATTTTATAATAATAACTGTCATAAATGTGCTGTAATAAAGACAAACGATCCACCTGTCTGCAGACACACACACACACACGTGCTATAGTAAATACATAAATCTGGACGCATGCAGTGTTTATTATCATGTTCTACTGTACTTACAGCTGCCCTGTATAACTGATGACTGCAGCAGATTTCTGGGCAAAAACACTGACGCCACATTATTTATACAGGGCTTCCACTTTATGGAATCCCTGTTTACTAATGGTTTTCCTGTGAACGAGGGGAAATTACACACACACACGCAGCACACACGCACACGCGCACACACACACACACACACACAATCACACACACACACACACACACACACAACCACACACACACACCACACACACACACACACACACACACACACACACACACACACACACACACACCCACACACACACACACACACACACACACACACACCACACACACACACACACACACACACACACACACACACACACACACACACACACACACACACACACACACACACAGCTTAGCTGGCTAATAAATTAGTAACTGAAAAACATGTTAATATTATTACAGGAAAATATGCATCAACAGAATGCTATGGAAACTTGTTTCTGTCATGGAATTTTAAATAAATAAATGTTAATTGCACATTTTTATCTCACAATTCTGACTTTTTTTCTGACAATTCTGAGATTACACATCTCAATTAATTTTTTCTCTCAGAATTATGAGTTTACATATTGCAATAAAAAAAATGTCCTCGAAATTCTTAGTTTATATCTCACAATCCTGAAAAATTACGAGAAAAAGTCAGAATGACCTTTTATTAAATTTTTTCATTCCGTGGCAGAAATGAACTTTTTGCAGCATCCAGCCTTTTCAGCCTAAATACAAATTTAAACAACATACAAAAGGAATAGGAGTATTGCTTTTTGTTCTAGGTTTTATTTTATCTACTAATATTTCAGCATGGTTTAAATGCATTTACTCTATATTTAGTATCATCACTTTTAGATTAATTTATTATGAATCCAATTTGGTAGAAACTAATGAAGAGTAAAAGAGCCGAACATATCAAAATACTGATGCAAAAATAATGAACCAATCATCAGTTAAACAACCCATCTTTGACTATTTCATGGTCCTGTGGTTCAGTGGTAGAGCATTGCGTCAGCAGCACAAAAGGTTGTGGGTTCAATTCCCAGGGAACACACATACTGACAAAAAATGTATAGCCTGAATGAACTGTAAGTCATTTGGATAAAAGCGTCTGCTAAATGTAAATGTTAATGAGATGTAGCAGATACTTAGACACAGGTGTCTGCATGCACACATCAGAACACACACACTTCCATGTGCACGTACACACTCTCATGTGAGGATACACAGGTGATTGTGGGTCACGGCGCGGGCCGCTCATCATCTGCAGATGTCCTGTGAGCGGTGACCCCTCACGGCTGTGAGGAAACCATTCATTTTAATGTCTCCAGAGTGCACCGATAACCTATTAGCATTTCACTGCTGCAAACACTTTCAGAACAACACACACAAACAGGGCTGTGTTATCCGGCAGGATGCTAAAACAGACTAGGAGGAAATATGAAGCAGCAGAACTGTTTTCAACATTGATAATCATACACACATTTCTTGAGCAGCAAATCAGCATATTCGAATAATTTCTAATGGATCACGTGATGGAGTAATGATGCTGAAAATGCAGATTTGATCTCAGGAATTAATTACATTATAAAATATATTGAAATATAGAACAGTTGTTTTAAATAGTAATAATATTTTACAATATTAAATAATTTTTGATCAAATAAATGCAGTCTTGCTGAGCATAAGAGACTATGAAAATCTACAACTACAAAAATCTTACTGACCCCAAACTTTTGACGTGAATTGTAGCGTATATGGAAACATTGTGGTAGAGGAGAACATAGCAACAGACTCAAGAGGACGTTCAGCGGCGAGGTTCGTTATCTTGTTATTTAGAGAGTGAAATGAAGAAGTGTCTCACCATCTGTCACGTAATCATTTACACGTAACCTGAATTTTCCACAAAAACAAACACCAGAGCAGCAGCATATTATCTCACCTCAAGAAACACATACCTAACTTAAAAAACACGCTAATATATAAGTGTCTGAAAACCCTGACAATGTCTGACAGTAAACCTCGCAGCAAAATTTATTTTAAATGTATATATTTGAATAACATGGTGTAGAGTGTACTATGATGCCTGAAACTAGGGGGGGGGGGGCTATATGAAATACCGTATTGTACAGTATCTTCTCTTTTATCTATTTCTTGTGGTGAGCTGCTGTGACATGTGAATTTCCCTTTGGGATTAATAAAGTTATTCAATCAATTCACTGCTGATCCCTAAAGGAATATTCCGGTTTATCATTAAGCCTGCGGACAGCATCTGCGGGCTGCTGTCGACCAAAGACAATAAAGAGAAACGCATTTACAGCAATGCATTTACAATGCTAATCAAGCAGGCAAGCAGACCGAGGGTTTACAAGCCGAAGTGTGAAGCTTGAGCTTTTGTTAATGAACTCTTCAATAAAACTGTTGTTTATTTGAGCTGTAAAGTGAAACAGTTAAACACCCAAAAAAGAAAATTTGCTGAAAATGTACTCACCCTCAGGGTATCCAAGATGTAGATGAGTTTGTTTCTTCATGGGAACAGATTGTGAGAAATGTACATAGCATTCCATCACTTGCTCACCAATGGATGCTCTGCAGTGAATGGGTGCCGTCAGAATGAGAGTCCAAAACAGCTGATAAAAACATCACAATAATCCACAAGTAATCCACACCACTCCAGTCCATCAGTTAATGTCTTAAAAAACTGAAAGTTTGTAAGAATTGAATCCATCATTAAGATTTTGAACTTCAAACCTTTGCTTTCAGCTAAAATACAAGTCTTCTATTTATAATATTGCTTACGTTTCTACAGTGAAAAAGTCATATTGTCAGAATCAGGAGAGACATGTCCACAGATCAAGTACTGTTTACAAGCCAAAGCAGTTCTAAACAAAACTCTTTGTGAATTTTAATGTGAGGACAACAGGAGATGTTACTTTTTCACTTGAGGAAGCGTTATTTTGGCCAAAAGGTTTAAAGTTAAAACATCTTAATGATGGATTTAATTTTTACAAACATTCAGCTTTTCACTTCACAAGACGTAAACTGATGGACTGGAGTGGTGTGGATTATTGTGATTTTTTATCAACTGTTTGGACTCTCATTCTGACGGCACCCATTCACTGCAGAGGATTCATTGGTGAGCAGGTGATGGAATGCTACATTTCTCAAATCTGATGAAGAAACAAACTCATCTACATCTTGAACAACCTTAGGGTGAGTAAATATTCAGCAAATTTTCATTTTTGGTTGAACAATTCCATTAAATCATTCTTTTGCACAGATACCAAACATATTATGGTTAATTTTCTGATCACAACTTCCACTGTAAGTGCATCTTCTAAAGTTTTCCAGACTGAGGTAAGAGTCAAAACGTGTCGTACATGAACAAAATAACAGCATGATTTTGGAACAAGACATGAGAATGAGTAATAATGACAGTTTTCATTTTTTGCTGAACTATTGCTTTAAGCCGCTCATCCAAAGCGCTGCGTCCCCCCCACTCAACGGTCATGAATACAGCGGATCAATGCAGGGGTCGCGGCTTCAAAAGGTCAGCCATTCAATCGCACCTGCCTTTGTGTGGCCTCCAGCCCCTGGTTGTAGCTCACAGTGCAGCTAAATAGAATTAATGGACGTATTGATTGCTTTCCCCACAACTGAGATTGAACGAGGTGAGAGGAGCTCTCTGTGAGCCGGAGGCCACTGAAAGACGTCCAAGACCTCAAACTCACTCAGTGAAAAGACTTTATTTAGATAACACCGCAGCACCATTGATTAAAGCAGATGCTTCGAAGCAAAGGTGAGGCTGTTGTGTGGGTTAGTGAAGGACTGAGGCGTGACGCCAAAAAATAGAGCTAATCTGAAATCATGAGAGTCTGAAAGTCTGAGAGCCTCGCTATCAAACAGAGCTCGATCGCATTTCATCAGGGACTTTTCTTCGTTATTGATCATTAGAAGCAAGTCGTCGGTGTCATAGCACCCTCTCTGAGAAGCTGTTTGTAATGCCTGATCAAAAGAGCCTTGATTGTCTTTTAGTTGTGTTAACGAAGTGTATTATAACGTGGAATTCTCTATTCTGATTGGTCAGTTGGTCAGTTTTGTTTTTTATCTGTATAACTGACGGTTGTCCCTGGAAAATGAATTCATCCATAGCTATCATGCTAGTTTTAATCTCTTGCATCACTTTACACTCTCGTTCTTATCAAATAATAAAATAATTTACACTCAAATCAATATTTCATCTCTGTGTCTTTAATTATTTGCTGAGTAGCAGCTCTGCATCCTCATCATCTTGTCACACTAAAACTCCATTGACTGAATAATACAAAAAATTATATTAATTGGACAATATATCATAAAGTTTTATTGTGAAAGTTTGCTCATTTGAGTGGAATTTTGCATTATATCAGTATATTTTAATATTCATGTATTTTTATTATGTTATTTTCATTTCAGAATATTACATTATTTGCATTATATCAGAATATTATATTTTGAATATATATTACTCGGTCCGGCAGGAATTGTAGGTGGGGGGAGTGAATGTACAGCGCTCTCTCACGTTCACTGTGTGTGTGTGTGTGTGTGCACTTGGATGGGTAACTGTAGAGCACGTATTCTGAGTATGGGTCACCATACTTGGCTGTATGTCACTTTCACTTCACAATATATCAAATTAATGTTTATTTTTATTTTAGGACTACATAGATCAAGGAGGTATAAAGGATTTAGCGATAATCAAAAAAAAGTATAATAATGCCTTGATTTACTTTGAAGAACCATTTAAATATGATGGTAGTTGAATATAGTGATCATCTGTACCATGGTATTCCAATCTGACACCAGCACTGTACCATGCTATCTTGCCAATATTATTACAATTTAAAATAACAGTTTTTTTATTGTAATATATTGTAAAATGTAATTTATTTCTGTGATCAAAGCTGATTTTTCAGCATCATTACTCCAGTCTTCAGTGTCACATGATCTTCAGAAATTATTCTAATATTTGCTGCTCAAGAAACATTTCTGATTATTACCAATGTTGAAAACAGTTGTGCTGCCTAATATTCTTGTGAAAACTGTGATACATTTTATTTATCAGGATTTTTAATTTAATAGAAAATTCTAAAGAACTGTATGTATTAAAAAATATATATTTTATAACATTATAAATGTCTTCACTGCCACTTTTGATCAATTTAATGCATTCTTGCTCAATAAAAGTATTAATTGGTTACACTTTATTTTAAGGTGTCCTGTTACAGTGTAATTATACATTTAAGTACACAGTAATATTAATTAACTATATGGCTAGGGTTAGGGTTACTTGCATGTAATTATGCATAAGTAATTGTTATAATAATAGTAAGTACATGTAACATCTTTAACAAGGACACCTTAAAATAAAGTGTTACCTATTAATTTCATTAAAAGAAACCTTATTGAGCTCAAACTTTTAAACGGTAGTGGACACATAGCTTCAGGAGCTCATTATAGGTGTTGGCGACAGCAGTGGAATCACAGAGATAGACAGGCGTGTGGATTGTCATGTTCATGTGATCTGCTGACATCAACATCAACACTAGCTGTGGGCGAGTGAGTCGCTCTCCAGAATTCTTCTTCTCTCTGTCTCTCTCTCTCTCGTTCCCTGTCTCTCCCTCAGGGCTCAGTTAAAACATATCCTGCTCTGCTCTGCTCTAAAATAAAATCAATACAACAGAAACACACACACACACACACACACACACACACACACACACACACACACACACACACACACACACACACACACACACACACACACACACACACACACACACACACACACACACACACACACACACACACACACACACACACACACACACACACACACACACACACACACACACACACAGGCTATATCCAGACACACAGAAGACGTATGTAACTGCAGGCAACAACAACATACACTTCTAATCCAGGTCACACACTCCGTAAGAGAGAGTTAATGAAGAGAACGACAGCTCATAAGAGAAATACACAAAAAAACAATGAGATCTCTGTCACATCTCACTTGTTTCTTCTAGAAAACAATGAGAATGAGCAGTTTGAAAGGTGTTGCTCCTCAGAAAATACACCCTAAATGTATTTTGTGTATAGAGTTTGTTCCTTCTTGTAACAGATTTAGAGAAATGTAGTCTTCCATCACTTGCTCACTAATGGATCCTCTGCAGTGAATGGGTGCCGTCAGAATGAGAGTCCAAACAGCTGATAAAAACATCACAATAATCCACAAGTTATCCTCACCACTCCAGTCCATCAATGAATGTCTTGTGAAGTAAAAACTACATCTTTGTAAGAACGAAATCAGTGACGGCACCCATTCACTGCAGAGGATCCGTAGAGTGAAACATTTTCATTTTTGGGTTAACTGTTCCTTTAAGGAATTTCATGACAATCGAGATAAAGAAAAATAACTAAAAACTCCTGATTATGAAAAAGCGACATCTACACAATACAATTATCCGCTGCAAGCGTACGAGAGAGACGGAAAAGCAGAAAGACAGCCAAAGACACACAGACAGAATAGGGGGAAGAAAGAAATCAAGGAAAGCTGACGGGATTGAAGGAGGGAAGAGGAAGTGAGAAGGGACGAGAGACTAGACAGTAGTTTGAGGCGAACAGCGAACGGAAGCCAGCTTCTACACAATGAAAACTGTTTCGACACCAGTTTTCATATTCATACTTCTGTAAGACTCAGCACAGAGAAATGTCTACATAGCAGAATGGAGAATAGCCCGGGGAAGAGCTTCTGCTGCGCTGCAGATCTGCTTGTTTGTACTCTCACCGTGTTAATGCGCTCAGCTTCCTCCTCGGCTCCTGTGCAAGTCAAACAGGGCTGTGAATGCGTGCTACAGTATATCACGAGTGTGTGTTTAATCTGTGGAGAAGGTAACACTGGAGGGATACTAAAAATCATTTACTCAATCTCATGATGGTTGAACTCCATGTGATTGTATATTTGTTTTAGTAATCGGTGGAACGCACTTACTGTTTATGTTTAGCTTTTGTGTATTTATATATTTATTTTATCAGGTATACTTTTCTCTTCACTTTATTTGAATTAATATTAAAGCAAACTTAAGGAGCGAGCACATACGGTTTTCACTCACTATTACATCTGATGTACATTGATTTGATTTAGATGGTGATAACGAGCTGTCAAGATCCAGAACTGACAAAAACATTAACAAAATGTACAAGAACAAAAACTGTAGCAATGCAAATACTCTCATAAAATAAAAAATACAATAAAATAAATAAAATCTTCAACCTTTGAGTAGAGAATTATCATCTTGGGTGAGCTTTCATTTTATCCCTCACAATTGTTTGGAAAATATATGAACATACATAATTGCAATCATTCAAAAAAAAATATATTGTAGCTAATTATTTTTTTATTAAATAAATTAATAAAACAAAACAGAAATAACAAATACAAACATAAAACCATCATTAATTATAGTTGCATTCATAATTAACAATAAACAAATCTATTATAATCAGCAAACTTAAATGAAATCAAAGTGAAACTGAAACTACCGGCTGGCGTGTAGGAAACACGCTATACAAATAAACTTGTGCTCATGTACACACACACACACACACACACACACACACACACACACACACACACACACACACAACACACACACACACAACACACACACACACACACACACACACACACACACACACACACACACATCTCATTCACATGGGTCAATGGATGAGCTTTGTGCATGTTTTGTGTGCTTGACGTTTATTGCATTACTGTATAGAAGTCGCAGAACATTTCAGCAGAAAAAAAACATGACTTATATTCCGGAAAATACTGTACATAATTCCAAGTAAGCAAATATTTACTGAATGATGTAATTCTTCTAGCATTTAAAAGGAAATGTGTTTTTGAGCAGATTTTGGGCAACATTAGGATGCTCCAGTCTCAGAGCGCATGCTTTGGCTGCAGGATTATGCATGTGTTTGCATTTAAACAGCGCAGCTGTCACTGAGAATTACATCCCCTCACGTCGCTCTGCCTGAGATATGACAGCTGTGATGTGAGGACGAGTCGAATCGAGAGAGTGAGAGAGAGAGAGAGAGTCGACGGGGTGAGTCCGTGAGATGAAGGACAAGATTACACTCATTCACACTCACTCCGGTTTACACCGTGACCAGATCTGGAGCAGAACGCCTGTGAGGAGAGGCTTCAGACAAACATGCATGTGCTGATGTTCAAATCTGACCGTTTACTAGATCTGCATTTCCTGAAAGACAGAAAGAATAGTGTTGCTTCTTTCTTAGTTTTAGGTTTTAGTCTTGTGGACTCTCAGACTTTCCTGTGGCTGAAACAGTAGACCGGGCCGCTAGCAATGCTAAGGTCATAGATTCGATTCCCAGGGAAAGTAAGATGTAAATGTGTACTTGAACGCAATGGAAGTCCCTTTGGATAAATGCATCTGCCAAATGCATACATGTAAATGACTTCGTAAAGCTGCATGAGTAAAGTCCTGCCATTTGGCTCATGTGACTATAAACACGGAGTAGAATATTCAGTCTGAAGCAGATGTGGAAAAAATATCAACTGCAATTCCATATGCAAATATTACAATGACATCCATCATCACTTTAACATTTTGACTATTCTATGAAGTCAATGAGAGATTTTCAGAATGTTAAAGTTTTAAATATAAACCATACATTTGACAAAAAAATGTGAACTAAAACTGAAATCTACAAAAAGAGGTGTATAAACCATTTTCACTCATTCTACAAATAATGTTTGTAATTATTTGAAAAATTATCATTTATAACTTTGAAAAATTTTTTTTACAGTGTATATGTCAAGCTGTTCAACTGAATTAATTCCTAAATATTTTATACCTCTTTACTGGGGTGATTAAATTGCGCTCCTTTTTTAAAGCATAATATCATGTTTTTTTATGGTGACAAGGGGTTGTCAAGCTCCAAAATTGACCAAAAAATAAATAAAATAATCTTAAAATAATTAATAAATAACATATGTAACCATCAAAGCCCACAGGAAAACTAATAATGTTTTTATTAAAAAAAGTAATTTAACTCATTTATATAGCTCTCAAATCTAATAAAATAAATAAATATATACAAAAAATATTATATATATAAACAAACAATAAAAAACAATTGTTTCAACCGATAATAAGATAACTATAAATTGTATCCCTACAAAATAATTTTGGAATAATTTCAAAGCATTACGATTATAAAAGTTTGAATAAGTATCAAAACAATACTGAAAAATCGTTATTAGACCACACATCAGAGAATCCTCTAGTGACAAACTTCTCACGCACCAGTGATTCTGACAAAAACACAGGCACACATTACACACACAAGTATGAAAACACACACACACACACACACACACACACACACACACACACACACACACACACACACACACACACACACACACACACACACACACACACACACACACACACACACACACACACACACACACACACACACACACACACACACACACACACACACACACACACACACACACACACACACACACACACACACACACACACACACACACACACTTAAATGTTACGCTGATTGGTGCCAAGCTAGAATGCGGCGGACGCCAAATGCCAGTGACCTGCTCTTTGCACCCCTGACTTCCTGTCAGGCAGGAAGCGCATCATAAATGAGTGCTGGGCGCTGGAGGGCGAGTGCATGGTTATGATTTCAGCGGCACTGGCACCTGCCGCACCGAGAGTGTCTGACCATCAGAATGAATGGGGTCACAGCCCATGTGATCGCCAAACTCTCATTTATATGTAAATGATGCTAGCTCTACACAGACACGCACACACACACACACACCACACACACACACACTTCAACACTCCTCCTTACTCGCTCTGGCTGGAACACACACACTGGCTAGAACACACACACACTGGCTAGAACACACACAAAAAGCCCCAAACCATTGTGAGGTGCATCACTGTCTACACAGACAGCTGCATACTAAGGGCGCTGGATGCAGCGGAGCGGAAGGGAACAGAACCAGGTTCAGGGGACATGCTTTAAAAGTTGGACTTCTTGATGTGGCGTCTTGAAAAACAGGATGATCGTGGCAAATGACACCGCTTTCAGCAAGACACATACCAGTGGTCAAAGACATACTGTATGTCTAGCGCATATTTAAATAAAACAAAAATACAAAAGACCTGAATGCATTAACATGCCCTGTGTGAACACAGCACGACGATCAGTGTTGTTATTGTTAACTAAAACATTAAAAATAATTTAAAATAGATATAAAGATTAAACATATAAATTATTAATATCAGATGAAAATAAAATACTTTAACAAAAAGAGAAAATTATAACTGTTGCCTTGGCAAATAATTGAAAAATAATTTTAAGTGCTAAAATGACAAAAAAAAGCTAAATGGAAATATTTATTTTAAAACAAATAGCACATAACAAAATTACAAAAAATACACTAAATTGGCAAAACACAATAAAGCTAATTCAAAGTTTAAGTACAAAATGACTAAAACTGAGAGAACAAGAAATGAAAGCCAAACAGAAATATTAAAACTAAAACGAATAACAAAAGCATATCAAATTTTAAACTAAATTAAAACTGAAAACAGAATAAATATATTCTCTGAAAAGGACAAATGCAATGACTTAGACTTTAGACAGAATAAGACCATGTTTGTTAAATGATTGCGTAATGATTATGCTGCCATAAGATCCCTTAAAACCCCTGTGCCTACAAAGACAGCTCCCTAAGTTTTGAAGACAGCGAAACAAACACTCACTCAAAACACTTTAAGCACAAAGAAAACGTCTCAGAAGATTCCTGTGAACTCATAGATGTGATATTCCCCGGACACATCACAAGTCTGTTTAATCAGAGACGGATCTTCAGTACACTGCTGCATCTTAACAGCCTATTTATTCAGGCCCAGAATCCAGTAAACACCCCCACAGATCCTTTAAACCGCTCTGGGCTCTTAATGCTGCAGATTTAAGATCGGTAAATAATGAATGCTCTGTGATCTTCAACTGCACACCATCACTGGACCCAGAGAGTGAGATACGGATGCTCTAGCTGAGAATTATATGACAGTGAAATATGCATGCATTTGTGCATTCACATCAGGAATGAAGTGTATTACAGACCATAATAACATCTAGCATTAGTGCTGCAGTAAAGCGGAGCAGCTAAATGCACATGTATGATGTTAGTCAAGGTTTCTTGCACCAAAAACACTCGTGATATAGTTTTACATGACCGCATTCAACAAGACAAGCTTTTTATAAAGCACATTTCATTTATAATCCAAAGCACTTTATAAAGAAAAGCACATATAAAAATCATAAACATATTAATAATACTAAAACAATCATATAAAATTAATCAAAGAATAAGCAGTTAATCATAAGGTTTGCAGGTTTGAAAAAAACACCCACACCCGCCCTGACACCTCTCCACACAACCATTAACACCTCCAGCAACCCCTCTCCCCACACCTGCACTGAAAATAAGTGAAGATGACGTGCGGCAGGTCTTCATAAAGAACAAAGAAGGAGAAGGCACCAGGCCCAGGACGGTGTCACCAGCCTGCCTTAAATCCTGTGCTGATCAGCTGGCCCATTTTCACACTGATCTTCAACAGATCACTGGAGCTGTGTGAAGTCCCCTCATTCTTCAAACGTTCCACCATCATCCCTGTCCCAAAGAAACCCAAAATTACTGGACTTAATGACTACAGACCTGTGGCTCTACGTCTGTGGTCATGAAATCATTTGAAAGACTGGTTTTGGCTTATCTGAAGGCCTCCACTGGGACCCTTACTGGACCCCCTGCAGTTTGCCTACAGAGCAAACAGGTCTGTGGATGATGCAGTTAACATGGGACTGCACTTCACCCTGCAGCATCTGGACAGACCAGGGACTTATGTGAGGATCCTGTTTGTAGACTTCAGCTCTGCTTTAAACCCATCAATCGGACACCTTCAGAATAAAACTGACACAGCTCTCCGTCCCTACCTCCATCTGTCAGTGGATCAACAGCTTCCTGACAGACAGGCAGCAGCTTGTGAGGCTGGGAAAATTCTCATCCAGCACCGTACCACCAGCACTGGAGCCCCTCAGGGCTGCGTTCTCTCCCACTGCTCTTCTCCCTCTACACGAATGACTGCACATCTAAAGACCCCTCTGTCAAGCTCCTGAAGTTTGCAGACGACACCACACTGATCGGCCTCATTCAGGACGGCGACGAGTCTGCCTACAGACAGGAGGTTAAGGAGCTGACTGTCTGGTGCAGTCTTAACACCTGGAGCTTAACACGCTCAAAAACAGTGGAGATGATCGTGGACTTCAGGAGAAAACCCCCTGCTCTCCCCCACTCACCATCATGAACAGCACGGTGACTGCAGTGGAGTCATTCAGGTTCCTGGGTACCACCATCTCCCAGGACCTGAAGTGGGGACATTCACATAGACTCCATTGTGAGAATGGCCCAGCAGAGGTTGTACTTCCTTCGCCAGCTGAGGAAGTTCAACCTACCACAGGAGCTGCTGAAACAGTTCTACTCTGCCATCATCGAATCCGTCCTCTGCACATCATTAACTGTCTGGTTCAGCTCAGCTAACAAATCTGGACCTCAGAAGACTACGGAGGGTAGTCCGGACTGCTGAGCGAATCGTTGTACAACCCTCCCTACTCTCCAAGAACTGTACTTATCCAGAGTGAGCAAAAGGGCTGGCAAAAATCACTCTGGACCCGCACAATCCAGCACACTCCTCTTTGAACTGCTGCCATCTGGCCGAGTACAGAGCTCTGAGCACCAGAACGACCAGACACAGGAACAGTTTCTTCCCCAGCAATCCATCTCATGAACACCTGATATTAACGTGGATCACACAACACTATTTTACAACTATATATTCACCACCACACATACATATATAATATTTAGTATTTAATTTTTTTCCATTTCAAATTTGCACGTCAGACCTGTACACACATGAATGTCTGTATTGATATTGTTTTTGCAATTTTGTATATTGCCTATTTGTATATTTGTATATTGTTATTTTGTTGTCTGTGTCCTGTCCCGTTGCTGTCATTCTGTTGCACTGTGAGCTTTGTCACTTTAACTATATTCCTCGTATGTGTAAACATACTGGCCAAATAAGCTCATTCTGATTCTGATTCTGATAAAAAGTATTTCAAAACATATGAAAGTCAGATTATTATGTTAAAAGATTAAATATTAAAAGATAAACATATGAAAATTTGTATTTCATTAATAATACAAAAAAAACAATCATATAAAATTAAGGTTTAAAACAATTAAAGAGTTAAAATTAATCAAAGAATAAGCAGTTAAGCATAAAAAGTATTTCAAAACACATATGAAAGTTATTATTATGTTAAAGTTAAATGTTATTACATTAAAGATTATTATGTTAAAAGATTGAATATTAAAAGATAAAAATATGAAAGTTAAAATAAGATTAGAATTACTACTCAAGCAGAAAGAAACATTCTGTTATTACTAAATATAAAAGTCAAAAAACATAAAAATCACATACATTTTCAATAATTGTTTAAAAATCATATACGAGTCAGATATGTTAAAAAGATAAAATACTAGTAGAATTACTATTTTACTACAATCGTAAAAATGGCAAAAGTCATTAAAATATAAAAATATAAATCTATAAATGATCTATAAATAAATTTTACTACAATCGTAAAAATGGCAAAAGTCATTAAAATATAAAAATATAAATCTATAAATGATCTATAAATAAATTTTACTACAATCGTAAAAATGGCAAAAGTCATTAAAATATAAATCTATAAATGATCTATAAATTAACCTGACCTTTATATGTTCATTTAAAATGGATTAAAAACAATGAATAATGGCTATGAAAAAAAATACCAGACAGAAATTGAAATAATGTCTTGCAAGAAAGTAGATTTAAATATTGCTTTTTACTGCTGTACCTTTAAAAATCACTTATGCAAATGACCCCTAAAGGCATAGTTAATCAGGATGGGTCCAGTTGTTGAATAATGAATAGGATGTGCAAATGTGGGCGGTCATATGATAATTATGCCAGCTCTTTAACATAAATGGGTGGAGCTTTACATATTTACTGTGAGCTTGCCAATTAAGTTCAGTTATTGAAATATGAACTTCTCATGAGGACTTGCGGTTTGGCTGACAAAAAAGTTATTAATGTGATTATTATGCATTGAACATTGGTGTCTTTTCTCCTATCATTCTTGGCTGATCTGCAACCAAAGCTCATCATCATCATCATCATTATCCTGATCTTCATCGGCATCATTAGAGCATGCTTTCGCCGCAGAGTGGCAACACATCTAACCTCTCCAACCCATAATTACACCGTTTCAGCCGAACAATAGCCGGCTTTTTAATAAGGAGCTTATTTTCTTTATGATTCCCTAAAATGGAGGGTAAATAAACTCCCAGGACTCTATCCTGCCCTGCTGACTCCATGAGCGCCGTAATTATGTTCCGGCCGCCTATTGATACGGCACAAAACCAGGGGAAGCGTCTGGAAGTGTGGCGTTAATGAGGAGCGGGAGGGAGGGAGGATCTCCGGAGGGTTCTGCTTATCTTCTGTCCCGAGGGCAGAAACCCAACGTGCGTTTAAACCCTTTACAAACGCTGTAATCACCTGACCCACGGCTTAATGCCTCTGCTGCTCAGATAAAACTACAGCTACCAGAAACCTGACAGCGTGAAAGACACACAAAGAGAGAGACGTGAGCAGTCAGGAGGAAGACACCGGTCCTGTCCCGAAAGTCACACTTAAATGCTGTCTACATAGGCAGCTACCTTCTAAAAAACCTCAAATGGAGACATATGATGGGTTCTCTTCATGGGTGGCATCACTCACAAAAAAGGCTGGTCGCATCAAGGGCACAAAAGTTGCTAGGCTACTTTAGTAAGTATAAAACAACAAACAATTATTAGGTCAAAAGGACATTTTAAACAGATCAAATGTTTTCAAAGTTTGATTTTTTTTTTTTTAAAGTTTGTAATGCTATTAATGCAATACACTGCTGTTCAAAAGTTTAGGGTCGTTTTTGAAAGACGTCTCTTCTGTTCATCAAGGCTGTTTATTTGATCAAAAATACAGTAAACACTGTAATATTGTGAAATCTTATTGAAATTTCAAATAACAATTTTCTAGCTTAATATATTGTAAAATGTAATTTATTTCTGTGATGCAAAGCTGTGTATTTTCAGCATCATTACTCCAGTCTTCAGAGTCACATGATCTTCAGAAATCATAATAATATACTGATTTACTGCTCAACAAACATTTCTGATTATTAGTAATGTTGAAAACAGTTGTGCTGTATATATTTATTTCATTTTTTTCAGGATTCTTTGATGAATAGAAAGTTTAAAAAAAAAACAGCATTTATTGAAAACGCATGCTGAATAAAAGTATTAATTTATTTTTGGACAGCGGTTTATATCTTATATCTTTAAGTCGTCCGATATAAAAATCACAATTGTGAGAGAGAAAAAAGCAAACCAGTTATCTAATTTTATTTTTACTCTTTGGAGAACAGAATTGCAAAATGAAACTGATTTTATATCAGTTAATCCTGCCTTTTTCCCCTCAGAATTATGAAGTTACATCTCGATATTCTAAGACAACAAGGTCAAAATTGTGAGATTCAAAATTACCTTTTGTATCTTTTCCTATAGCAAAACTACACAGATTTATGTGGATTCTGGGAAATTTGAATAAATGCATTTTGAAAATAATATTTTTTAATAAATGAAAATAGGTCATTAGTTGGTTAATGTTAAAACAGTGTAATCCAAAAGGATGGATTTTATATGCAATTTAAATTCAGGCCTAAATATTTTTTTGAGTGTACAAAATGAAACATATATAGAGATCACATATGTTTGACAGATGAAATGAACTACATGAGAGGAGGAGACGTACAGACAATGAGAAAAAGATGAAGAGAGACCGACAGGTCTGTGATGATAAGACCTGCTGTGCTCTTCAGAAACACACACACACACACACACACACACACACACACACACACACACACACACACACACACACACACACACACGGCTGCCATGTCAGATAACCCCAGCGATGAGCACATTTCAGATCTGACATCTTCAAGACAGAGAGACAGAGACAGCTGTAGGGTTTGAGGTAAACATCGCTCCTCCTCCCGTTCTCCTCCTCTATCGCTCAGAAGAAGGCGGGAGATCAAAGGTGTTAAACGCAGTCTCCTCCCCTCAGGCGCTTTAGCCAATCAGAACATCAAACGGCCACGCCGTTTATCAGCGCTTAGCCTGAGGCGGCCAATGACAGGAGCGTTTGACGGATGGCATATCTATGATTGAGAATCCGGTCTGAGTGACAGCTCTCATAACCCGCATCACAGACAGATCATCATTGATCATCTAGCGGCTCGTGGCGGTACAAACCTTCCTTTCTCTTCTCATCTAGTTCAAAACGCATCTTTTCTTCTCCAGAAGTCTCTTCTGCTCACCAAGCCTGCATTTATTTGTTTAAAAATACAGTAAAAAGTGTAATATTTGAAATATTTTTTACAATTTAAAATAAACTGTTTTCTATGTGAATATATTGTAAAATGTAATTTATTTCTGTGATCAAAGTTGTATTTTCAGCATCATTACTCCAGTCTTCAGTGTCACATGATCTTCAGAAATCATTCTAATATGCTGATTTGCTGCTCAAGACACATTTCTGATTATTATTAGTGTTGAAAACAGTTGTGCTTCTTAATAATTTTGTAGAAACTGTGATTGGTTCAGGTTTTTTTTTTGGGGGGGGGGGGGTGAACAGAAAGTCTTTTTTTTAATTTGAAAAATCGAATTTTTGTAAAATTACAAATGTAATTTTTGATCAATTGAATGCATCCTTGCTGAATAAGAGCATTCATGTCTTCAAAATCCTACGTATTATAAGTAATAATATTAAAAGTATGATTTTACCTCTATTTTGGCTTTGTTTAAAGTACTGTGAGACCTATCGTGAGTGTGCTGTTACACCCCAAACAAAGTTACAAAAAACATCACTTATGTTTTCACTTTATGTCATCATTCTTTATAAAATCTATTTTGAATTTATTATAGATTTTCTGTTATAATTTTAGTTAGCTTTAGTAATTTCTATGAGTTGTTTTTATCTAGTTTAATTTTAATATTTTTTTACATATAATTTTATTAATAAAACAAATTGTGCCAAATGTTTTGAGGTTTTTGAACACATATCATATTACTCTATTTATTTATATATTATTTAATTTATTTATATATTTTTTGCTAGTTGGCATGATGCAAATATCTTAATGTCAGTAAAATGGTTTTAATTTGAAGTGAATGAGTGAATGAGAGCTGTGAGGGATTTGTGTACACATTAAAAATACACAAAAAGGGAAAACCTCCAGACAACGGCTGTGAAAATCAGACATGACCATGAAGACAGTAAAACCCAATGATCGAGCTGTACTTGAATCCCTCGGAGCCCCGTACGAAGCACACAGTCTGCCTTGACTAGCATCAGCAGTGTTCGGGCCGAAGCTTTGGTGGAGGTTGGTTTTCCATCAGCGTGAGCCGAGTACATGCACTGTGAGATATTTCCTGATATTGACCCTGCTGTCAGGACGTTCCTGTATCTGCTAAATAAGTGTCTTTGCTAAAGCAGGTTAACATTGATTAATCCTTGAGGAACGAGGAGTGTTTTCCTGTCGTCTCCCTCGGGAGCAGGAGGTCTGAACACAACACAGCCACTCATCTCATTACAGCAGCGTGTCCCTGCTCCGCCAGCACCTTCGTTTGGGAGGGAAGGACAGCAATCCATGCACGGCTGATTTGTCCCAGTAAGGAGTTTACCAAATACATGGACTATCTTTCTTTCTTTCTTTCTTTGCAATAATATTCTACCTTTTTCTCCCCTTATTCGGTCCTACCGCTCCAACATTCCAGTGAGATGTGCAGTAGGTCCCTATATTATCATTCCAGATGAATAAATAAATAAATGCAGTTCAATTCAATACACTTGTTTACCCCTAAGGGGGAAATTTGTCCTGGAAAATTCATGTCTTTCATTGTATATATTTATTAATATTATTATTTTAATATTATTAGGCTGATATCTGAGCCATTAACAGAATGAGCAGATAAACAGAATTTTTGAATGAACAAAATATTTGGAACATTTTTAACTTTTGACTAAGATTAATTGTATTACAATTTGCATAAATACCCAACATTCCTGTCTTTCATTGTATATCTTTATCTTCATTTATACTACCATTTTAATATTTTTAGGCTTATATCTGTGCCAGATTAACATAAGTTTTGAATGCACTTTTTGTTTACTTTTGACTCAAATTAATTGTATTTCCTTTATTTTCACCCAGACAGACATATGAATAGACAGACGGACAGACAGGACGGACAGACAGACGGACGGACAGACAGACGGATAGACGGACAGACAGCGGATAGACGGAGGACGGACAGACGGATAGACAGACGGACGGACGGACAGACGGATAGACAGACGGACGGACGGACGGACGGATAGACAGACGACGGATAGACGGACGGACAGACGGATAGACAGACGGACGGACAGACAGACGGATAGACAGACGGACGGACGGACGGACGGACAGACGGACACAGACGGATAGACACGGACGGACGGACAGGACAGACGGAGACGGGACGGACAGACGGACAGAACAGACAGACAGACAGACAGACAGACAGACGAATAGACAGATGGACGGAGAGACAGACGGATAGACAGACGGATAGACAGACGGACGGACAGACCAGGACGACGGACAGACGGACGGACAGACGGACGGAGAGAGACAGACAGACGATAGACAGACAGATAGACAGACAGACAGACAGGATAGACAGACGGACAGACAGACAGACAGACGGACGGACAGACAAACGACACGGACAGACAGACAGACAGACAGACGGACAGACAGACAGACGGACAGACAGACGGACGGACAGACAGACAGGACAGACAGACAGACAGACAGACAGACGGATGATAGAGGGGATTTGCTGTTTTTATTCTATATTTTATCTATAATTTTTTTTATAAATTGCTCAGTGAAGTATTGGAGTTGGATTGGATCACTTGTACAAACTAAGTAGAGCATTATTACTGTAAACTTTCTTTCTATTGTGCCATTTATCCTCATGTTCAAAAGAAATAAAGAAACAACTAAAGAAAGGTCTTTAGTATGATACTCACCTCCTGGAGTCAAACAGACATCATCACCTCAGTAACCCAGTGACTAATGTGACTAAATAATACAAACGGTGGGAGAATAAATGATGAATACCAGACTGCCTAATGGTGAAAAATCATGGTTGAACTCACACACCACAGATATGGTCTAATGCACCATCATGACACACACACACACGCACGCACACACGCACACACACGCACACACACGCACACGGCTGCCGATTTCACACATACAGAAATGTCCTACTTAGAAAAAAGGCTTTTGTTTCACAGAATGACTTGAGTGCATTTTCACGAGAAGGTACTAGAGGAAAGGATGATAATGCTGAAATGATGTTGAAGCTTTAATAGCATTGCACTTATATAACACGTAATCCACTGAAACAGTAGGCGTGCATGAACACACCATCCGTCTAGACGTCAAATTAGGAGGATGTACAGGAGTAAAGGAGGATCTGGCGTAGCAGCGTATGCTAACTCAATATGAGATGTAGAAACCTGCAGCTTGGGACGAGTCTGGCCTTCATAGGGACACGTCTGAGTATACTTGATTATATGGCATTCAGGGGCTCATCTAGTTATGTGTACAGCAGCACACTGGATAACTTTTAATTGTTTGCAAATTCAGTTTCGCGAGTTTTGTTGGAAGCATCTTCCTGCTGGATCCGATTAACGTTTCTGGACAGATCTCTTTCACACGTACATGTTACCGTAGAAACCTATTTCAGTGATTCCCGATCACATACGTCTATAGTACAACCTAAAATATGGATTTTTGAAGTAATGAGAAAGAGCAACATCAGAACAAGACCGCATACTATTAATAAACTAAAATATGCCTTCACGGAACATTTATTATAAAACATATTTTTTAAATAAATACATAAATAAATATCTACATATATTATATTAAATTAAAATATAAATATAATATTATATATATTATATTATATATATATATATATATTATATTTTTATAAAAATGTTATAAAAATTGTAGGCATATATTTTATTTTACATACTACCTTGGCTTAGAATTCACCAAATCATTATAAACACTATAATATTTTTTTTAAAGTTGGAAATAAAACAAAATACATTTTACAAAAAAATAAAATAGTTCTACCTCCAAATTTCACATTTAATTCAATTACTTGCTTTTTCTTTGCAATTCTTTGTGAAATTTACTAGCGATTTCTGACTGGCATTTAGTTTTTCAGGGTGTAGGATGGACATCATGTGAACTGGGACACAGCATGACAGACAGGTGGACGATGTCAAAATACCCTGAGGTGAAATAATGAGACAATAAGACAGTAACCCTGGGCAAACACGGCCACTCTATCAGTGTCAGCTGACCTTTCATGATCTCTAAAACTATATGACACGATCCCAAACAATCAATGCTTGATCCAAGCCCCTACGGCAGCATTCAAAACCTCAATAAAGACTCTAAAGCACTCCTATTCTCACTCCAATGGATACAAGTCAGTTCAGCCGTGAGAATGTCTCCAGAAATCTGAAACTCAAATGACATTTGAAAATCTTCGACATTTTCAGACCTTTCCTCTGTCCGAGCGGTTATTTCTAGCATGGACTGATTGGTCATTCACCTATTTTGTTTGTAATAATTCCAGGGCGGCTTTACTAAAGCGTGATTTGAGAGCGGTTTTATCTCTAATCCGTTTTCGCACTCCTCCAGGATCAATACGAGGCAGCTTTAGCCGTGTGAATCAATGCACTTGCACTGCTGGGCCGCTACCTTGGCCCGATAACTCTGCCCAGGTTCCACATCTGTCACGGTTTGATCTAGATACGTCAGAGTCTATTCCCCAAGGAGAGTGACCGAATCACTCTCTTTACGCAACCTTGAATGGCTATTTGCTGCTTTAAAAGCCTACAGCACCTTTGATTGGCTACAGAGAGCTGGGTTATTGCTCCATTGCCATTCCACAGTGCTCAGAACTATTTTAGACTCGTATGAAAAGCATGATGGCACATACACTCACTGGCCACTTTATTAGGTACACCTTGCTAGTACCGGGTTGGACCCCATAGATTCAACAAGGTGTTGGAAACATTCCTCAGAGATTTTGGTCCATATTGTCATGATAGCATCACGCAGTTGCTGCAGATTTGTCGGCTGCACATCCATGATGCGAATCTCCCGTTCCACCACATCCCAAAGCTGCTCTATTGGATTGAGATCTGGTGACTGTGGAGGCCATTTGAGTAAAGTGAACTCATTGTCATGTTCAAGAAACCAGTCTGAGATGATTTGAGCTTTGTGACATGGTGCATTATCCTGCTGGAAGTACATCAGAAGATGGGTACACTGTAGTCATAAAGGGATGGACATGGTGGTCAGCAACAATACTCAGGTAGGCTGTGGTGTTTAAACGATGCTCAATTGGTACTAAAGGACCCAAAGTGTGCCAAGAAAATATCCCCCACACCATTACACCACCACCAGCAGCTGAACCGTTGAGACAAGGCAGGATGATCCATGCTTTCATGTTCTTTACGCCAAATTCTGACCCTACCATCTGAATGTCGCAGCAGAAATCGAGACTCATCAGACCAGGCAACGTTTTTCCAATCTTCTATTGTCCAGTTTTGGTGATCCTGTGTGAATTGTATCCTCCGTGTCCTGTTCTTATCTGACAGGAGCGGCACCCGGTGTGGTCTTCTGCTGCTGGAGCCCATCTGCTTCAGGGTTCGACGTGTTGTGTGTTCAGAGATGGTATTCTGCAGATCTTGGTTGTAACGAGTGGTTATTTGAGTTACTGTTGTCTTTCTATCATCTCTAACCAGTCTGTCCATTCTCCTCTGACCTCTGACATCAACAAGACATTTTCATCCACACAACTGCCGCTCACTGGATATTTTCTGTAAACCCTAGAGATGGTTGTGTGTGAAAATCCCAGTAGATCAGCAGTTTCTGAAATACTCAGACCAGTCCGTCTGGCACCAACAACCATTCCACGTTCAAAGTCTCTTAAATCCCTTTCTTCCCCGTTCTGATGCTCGGTTTGAACTTCAGCAAGTCGTCTTCACCACATCTAGATGCCTAAATGCATTGAGTTGCTGCCATGTGATTGGCTGATTAGCAATTTGTGTTACCAAGCAATTGAACAGGTGTACCTAATAAAGTGGCCGGTGAGTGTATAACTCCGTTCATACTGAGTGCGATTGGCAGGACTCAACTGCAATATTTCTTCACTTGGTAACCGTTGCAACACGTCACTATGAATATGAATAAAGTCGTACAGCCTTAGCTGCTCATGTTGCCTCAAATCTCCATTAAAAATGAATGACTTTTATCGGCTTTGTCACTTCAAATTTTTGTCAGTGTGAACAAACATTTAGGATTCATTTGGAAATAGGGAAATCATATAAACAGCCAGTAAAATGTTTGGACACACTGCACTAAATTTATGTTTCTCATGATATTAAAATATTTCACTCTGAAGGCTTGGAATTAGTTGTGTAGACAAAGATTTTGGCAAGGCAACATTTCACATTTTCATTTATTTTATGCTGATGTACTAAAATACCAAATTCTGAAAATTCATAAAAACAATATAGGCATAAAAAACAATTAAAACTATTTAAAAAAGGACTACATCTCACAAGAAATTAGCAAACAGGGGAATATAAATAATAATAATAATTCTAGCTATTAATAACAATAACAATGTCTAAATAATACTAAAATAACACTGGTACATATACTGTGTGAATGTGCATTTCAGATTAAAATTATTATCATACATATAATACATTTAACTTACTAAAAGATGAAACCTTAGGAAGTTTGTTTTTGCCTGTAAATCAGCAAAGAGAGAAAATATTCCGACTCTCATATTTGTCTGTGAACAGAGCATTAAAATGGATGAGGTTGTGTGTGTATGTTCGGGTCAGCGAAGTGACCCTTGGGGAATTGTAGTGTGTGTAATAAACAAGAACCTAACTGGGTAACCGAACGCTGTGTGTGTGTGTGTGTGTGTGTGTGTGTGTGTGTGTGTGTGTGTGTGTGTGTGTGTGTGTCAAATGTGGCAGCATCGTGCCGGACCTCACAGCAGTTAATCTTAACAATAGCAGCTCCCTATAGACTTCATGCTTAATGCCAGTTATTAATAGACACGCACACATACACATACAAACACTGCAATAATAAAAGCTCTGCTCTGAAACCTAGTGAAAGCATTTTAATGATATTCACATAAACAAAGCAGCATAATGTATTCCATGTATACAGAAAATTCAATCCAAGAATGCATTGTGGATTGACAGTGAGGAAGCTCACTAGTTTTTGAAACAGAGCAAATAATACCTTTATAAATATGCATATGAACAATTAGATTAAGGCATGAGATCAAAGATGATTACACACATCTGTTCCTCATCCTGTTTTACATAGTCTCTGTGCTTACGTGCCACATCTAGACAATGTTTACTTAAGCTTCTAATAAATTAAAAGGAAATATAATTTAATGAGTGAGCTAAAACAAACATACACACGGACAAAAATCATAGTTATGTTGTCAGATGCATTTGATTGAGGCTATTAAATGCAGATTTCGAGATCATGTACTGGTATTTTGGCGCTGTATATACAGTGAATGGGCTGCCTGAGGAATCATGGGTAATGTTGTAATTTAAAGCTGGCTGCATGTTGGCTTTCCTCCAGTGTTCATGTGAGCAGAATTCATCTGAACGTAATCAGGACGTCTGTGTTGTGTAGGAATGCCTCTGGGATGTGTACAGAATGGCCTGTGAATATACTGCTACTGTAGAATAAGCAGTCCGACAGACAGTATGTGAAAATACAGTAAAAACATTATTATTATTATTATTTAAAGGAACTGTTTCTATGTGAAGATTTATCAGAATGTAATTGTGTTGTTCTGCTTGGGTTTTTGTGGATTGCTTTGGGTTTTCAGGATTCTTTCATGAATAGAACGTTCATAAAAACAGCACTTATTTGAATTAGAATTTTTTTGTAAAATTATAAGTGTCTTAACGGTCACTTTTGACCAACTTAATGCATACCTACTGAATACAAATATTAAAAAAATGTATTTAAAAAACACATACAGCCGTTTGAAAGTTAGGAACCTCGGGGTAGGTGAGATTTTTTAATGAAAGAAGACTTATGATCGCTGAGCCTGCATTTATCTGATCAAACATACGGTAGAAACAGTAAAATTGTGAAATATAAGTATAATTTAAAATAACAGTTTTCTACGTGAATATCTGTTAAAATCTAATTTTGTCCTGTGGTCAAAGCTGTATTTTCAGCATCATTACTCCAGTCACATGATCTTCAGAAATCATTCTAATATACTGATTTACTGCTCAATAAACATTTCTGATTATTATCAAAATTGAACACTGTTGTGCTGCTTCACATTTTTCTGGAAACCATGATACATTTGATTTTTCAGGATACTTTGATGAAAAGAACGTTCAAAGGAACAGCTTTTATGTACAACAGAAATCTTTGTAACATCATAAATGTCTTCACTTTTGACCTATTTAAAGCATCCTCACTAAACTGAAAGTTTTTTTTTATTAAATCCAGCGTTCATTTTATGCAACATTTACTCAAAAGTATTGGAAAACATTAAACGTTCATTATCTATAAGCAAAACGGTCAGCTGATTCTGTAACTGCCACATCGGTTAATGATACACAGTACAGTATTCTACTGTTCCCCAGTAGTGAATGCAATCCATGACACACACTGAGGTGTGTGTGAAACTGGAGAGGCTGTCTAATTTCTGGCATATAATATTGATGTCTTCACTTTGAGCACACAGACGGGGCATGATCTCGTGTTTATAATTCATGTGTGAGTTTCTCACACAGGCTCTCCTCTCCCCATTATGAGCCTCTCATCAATATTTCACCGCTGGAGAGGGTTAAAAGATGTGTGTGTGTGTGTGTGTGTGTGTGTGTGTGAGTGTGAGTGAGTGTGTGTGAGTGTGTGTGTGTGTGTGTGTGTGTGTGTGTGTGTGTGTGAGTGTGTGTGTGTGTGTGAGTGCGAGTGTGTGTGTGAGTGAGAGAGTGTGTGTGTGTGTGGTGTGTGAGTGAGTGAGTGTGTGTGTGTGTGTGTGTGTATCTGTGAGTGTGTTCGTGGAAGGATCCATTTGAATGCACGGTCACAGAGCCTCTGTGGAGTGTTTCAGCACCACATGTGCCGGACAGCTCCCCTGCGACGCCACTACAGCCTTGATTTACTGGGCCAGAGGAACTCCTGAAGAGTGCTGTGCATGAGGACATATGAACCTGTGCATGCTCCAGTCTCTTGCTTCATTTCACTAATTGGAAATCATAGCCAGCAAGCTCTATTATGGTAATATGCAGTAGAGTCACGGCCACTATGTGTAATTAAACAAAGTATAATTGATCATCATCCCAAGCAAATGATTTCCTCTATAGCTGTGTTCTTTTAGTTTGTCTTATGTCTCTTATTTTCACTCCTTTATATCTAAAAAATAGTTTTAAAATACTTCAAATGCATATACAAAAATACATAATATAAAACACATCACACACACACCACACAGAATGCTTAATAAATACAAAAAAAATCAATTGAGATATGGTAAAAAATTATGATGCTTCCTAATTCTCCTGTTATGAATATATTGTTGGACAATGTTAATAGACAAACAAATTAATCTACTGAGAGTGTGGAACGTCTGTTGCCAAAATTACCTATAGTTGAAGAAACACCCATATTATGTAATACTATCTGACCAAATGCACATTTTGTATAATATTTCACTCACAGAAACTGTGCATTATCCACTGACAGAGCGAACTGTAGTTTAACATGAGGAAGCGCTAAAACTACAGTTAATAAGCAACCAATAATAGTTTACATTTATGCATTTAGCAGACGCTTTTATCCAAAGCGACTTAGCATTCAGGTATACACAGTACATGTGCCCTGGAATCGAACCCACAACTTTGCGCTGCTAACGCAATGCTCTACCACCACCAGTTTAACACGAGGAAGCGCTAAAACTACAGTTAATAAGCAACCAATAATCACAAAAATGGCCAAATACTGATCAATGAATCAGTTTAGTCAATATATCAGTCTATTAGCTTCTATACACATGATACCAGTGCTGAGACTCCAGTGGTCATTGACACACACAACACACACACACACACACACACACACACACACACACACACACACACACTGGGGTGGAGGCCATACTGAAGTGAGCCCTGATTGGTTCTGATAGGATCTGATTGTTTTCCACATGATCACCGAGTCGCAGCCTCAAATAAAATGGCCGGTGTGACAGTGGATGAGGCGTGACATTATAATCAGGAGCTATAGAACGGAACAAACCCCTCTTCACATGTCTCTCTCCCTCACTTCTTTTCTCTTTGACACGTTAATCACTGCAGAATGTCACGCTCCCCTTTCAGACAAAGGACAATCATTGCTGTGATAATTTGACCTCTCCTTCAATCAGTTTCACTGTAATTGCATCAGCCTCCGTCCCTGTGTCATATCTCTCCACGGCTCTAATGAGGGACCGAGACAGAAAGAATACGAGAAGAAGTACGACTTCTGGCCCCTGAGGAGTTTCACTCACATCATCTATTGTTCGTCTCATAAAGGTTCCAGCTGGAACCAAAACGGGGTTTACAGCCTGATGTCAAAGGAATCTCTTCATTCTTAAAAATAAAGCTTTGTTGGCATCGATGGTTCCATTAAGAATCTAAAAAATCCATGGAACCTTTTCATTCCACAAAAGGTTCTTTATAATGGAGAAAACAATCTTTAGATTATTAAAATGTTCTTCACACTAAGAAAATAACGATTATTTTAAGAACTGTTCACTGAAAGTTTCTTTGAAGAACCAAAATGGTTCTTCTACAGCAAAGAATTTAATAATTGTTTTATAAGTGCTTTCTACAACAGAAGACATAAATACTCAATAAACAACCAGTTTTATGGTTATCACAATAAGCTATTCTTCCTTCAAACTACATATCTGTTTATATTATATTTTATAGGGTTGGCAAACTTGCTTGAATTTGTTTCTTCATGGGAACAGATTTGGAGAAATGTAGCATTGCATCAGTTGCTCACCAATGGATCCTCTGCAGTGAATGGGTGCCGTCAGAATGAGAGTCCAAACAGCTGATAAAAACATCACAATAATCCACACCACTCCGGTCCATCAATTAACGTCTTGAGCAGCCAAAAGCTGCATGTATGTAAGAAACAAATCCATCATTTAGGTATTTTAACTTTAAAACATTGCTAAAATTACATAATTAAAAGCTGTTTGCTCTTTCACTCTGACAGCACTCATTCACTGCAGAGAGCAAGTGATTAATGCTAAACTTAAAAAACAAAACATGCTTCAAAGGTCTGAAGGCGAGTCATTTTTTAGCAAATTTAAATTGAGCGAACTATTCCTTTAAACACCCTGTTTACAAGCAGAATCCTATAGCATAAAACAGCAGAAATAACCCAGAGTAAAAGAGACTGAGAAAGGTTTCATCGCCAGCGAGAACATCCACACGGCTCCTGCTGTCCCACACCGGACACACAGATCAATTTAAATGATCTATGAGAGATATTAGTAATGACATTTATGAATACTTTATGGAATGTAGAAAATGTCATCATACATTTTTATTCGGGCAAATGAGGCAGCGGCTGAAAGCAAACGGCATCAATGTTTGAGTCCAGACACAAGGAGGAAATGAGAGAAACGAAGAGGAACGTCACACGGTCACCCTTAACACACACACACACACACACACGTGATGGATGATTCTGCATCATAAAAGATGTTTGCATTTGGAGCGGCAGTGATTTAATGCGTAATATAAGCCACTCATGGTTGTGAGTTACCACATTTAGTTTGTTTCATGTTGTAAGATGCAACATAAAAACACTCCATAACCATAGTAAAACAATTCTAATGTGCAATTTAGTGCTTTCTGCAACAGAAATATGATAAAAGACATCAGTATACCGATAACCGTCGCAAGAAGCTATCAAATAATATAGTTTATTTTCCGTTATATGCCGTTTATGGGTTTGTAGAAACTTGCTGCATTAATACAGTCAGAAATCTGCATGTAACAGCTGTTTTTGAACGAGACTCAATCAGATTTTACAACTAAAACTATTAATTTTATAAGTAAACGACAATATGCAGTGCAGTCAGCCAGTCATTAATGTAAAGAAAATGCATTAGAGCCTTTTATCACTGTACATTATCTTGTTTGCTGGCTAAAAGAAAACAATAAATTACTGGATGTGAAATATTGATTTGAGTTCAAAACATTTCAAAACAAAGAAACAGCCGATATGGAACTGATGCAGCTTGGTAGGAAACCAGTTGCTGGGACAGTTTAGCATCTTCATCTAAAATATATTTGACTGCAAAAGCTCCAAGTGACCAATCAGAATCCAGTATTTCAGAGTGCAAAACACTTTTGTGTTCCTGTTCATATAGCCATAAACCTGCACATGTGTTTTAACACACACACACACACACACACACACACACACACACACACACACTGATTCTCATGGTCCAGTGTGACAGCATGCTGCTATCCACACACACACACACACACACACACACACACACACACACACACACACACACACACACACAAACACACACACCCACATCACACACACACACACATCCAACACACACACACCCACACACCACACACACACCACACACACAAACACACACACACCACACACACACACACACACACACACACACACACACCTCTAAAATGATTTATCCCATTTTACAACAGCAAATGCAGCGTGTGCCCTGAATTCAGCACAGCAGGGAAGATGGAGGAGTTCGATTGCTCCTGTATATCTGTGGGTCAGGTTTAGACTCTATTGTGAGGGCCAAATGTCCCCGTAACGATAGTGGAACCTGGAACTAACTATATGGAGGAGAACAACAATGTTCCCATGAGGAAAACAGCTTAATGTACATATTAAATATCTTAATGAAAATCTATAAATGCAGAAAGGTTGAGTGAAGGTTCATTTTAGGGTTAGAAGATAGAAATCATAATAAGCTCAGTATAAAATCAATAGCAAATCAAGTCAATGGAAAGTTTACATCATGGTTAAAAAACACCACAGAAAACATATTATATAATAGTCAGATAATATAGTCACTATTATAGTTTTTATTAATATTTGTAATTTGTTTTTATATTTATTTTTAGTCATTTTGTTGCCATTTTTGTCATTTTTATTCATTTTGTAAAACTGTATGTCTAGCCTATATTGTTTTTTATATGTATTTCAGTTTTTATTATTTTAGTTTACATCAAGTTAAAAAATTAAAATGAGAAATATTGCATTGGGAACTATCTGAAATAAAACATGTTTTTTAACATAACTGTATACTTTACATTTACATTTAGTCATTTTGCAGATGCTTTTATACAAAGCGACTTACAATTGGGGAATACTTAAAACGATTCATCTTGAAGATGCAAACAGACAGAGGAAGTGCCCT